>JADBJO010023118.1:12500-26970 GCA_016801955.1 Conus betulinus
AACTGGCAATTTGTTGCAATGCTAACTTTTTGCTCATATCCAGGAGCGTGTTTCCATAACATTCAAATTGTGACATACGTTTATCACTTTGTGAGAAAGTTTAAAGTAACAGATTGTGACGCATAATACTAATACTGTGAAATCTTATCAACCTTACAACAATAAAAAAAAAATGATGTTTAACAAAAAAACTGAATTCGTGCATTATTTCCACCCAGCACATTTGAATAGTACCTGTTTGAGAAGGACAGAGTTTAAAATGCCTGAATTAAGGAATCAAATAAGATATATATATATATATATATATATATATTTTATTGGGTGGTTTAACTGTACAACCAGAGCCAGTAATGTAGGCAGGTAACCCTGGTTGTGAATTGTCCTTCAAAGGTGTTGGTGGTTTGGATATTGGTTGGTCCCCCTGTGTCGATTCAGATGCGTGGGTGTTGGAGAATGTAGGGTAGGTCTCTTCAAACAACGTGGAGGTGGAATAACCCCAGGTGTGGGTGTCACTATCAGATGAATGTTGCTGCATGGAATGATACCCTTTTTGCTTTCAATAAAGGGAGAATATGGGTTATGATGAGGAGAATCACTTTACTTGGCACTGAAGATCTCTTTAATGTAGACTGAATCACCTGGGTGGAAGAGTACACTTTTTTTTTTGTCAGGATGACGTTTGTTGTTGTTCAGTCACTTTTCATCTTGTTGTCTTCTTCCTTCTAAGCCATGTGGTCCAAATCAGAAGATGGGTAGAGTTTGGATGGGATCTTAGAGCAGAGTCTCCTGCCCATGAGGATTTCTGCTGTAGATAATCCATTTTGCAGTATTTTAGAACAATACATAAGAAAAGCAAGTTGAGGATCTGCAGTTTTTTTTTGAGGAGATGTTTCACTGTCTGAACATTTCTTTCTGCTTTGCTGTTGCTCTGGGAGTATTGAGGTGAACTCGTATGCATAGTTCGGGTGAAATTGTAGTCCTTGGTGAACTCATGGAATTCAAGAGTAGAAAATTGTGGGCCGAAACTACTACATCAGGGATTCCGTCACTGAAAAACGATTTTGATAACAAAGATAGCATGATGATGTCTCATTCTAAAGAATTTGAATTTCAGGCCATCGCAACAAGTAGTCAACAACAAGAAGAATGTATTGTTCAGAATTTAGTTCAAATAGATCCATTCTTACACATGACCATGATCTGGAAGTAATGAGGGAAGTAGTGGTTCTTTTTTTTTCTGAACACAGCTTATTGCATGTTTGACATTCCTTGATCATTTCTCAGTTTGGGAACTGAAGCCTGGCCACCATACTGAAGACAGGGCAAGACTCCTGCATTTGGTGACTCCGAAGTGGCTTTCATGTAACTTGGAAAGTATCTCCAGCTGCTATATCTCTAGGTATGACAAGGTGACCATCATATAGCAAAATATTGTCTACAATGGAGAGATGTTGACGATTTGACCAATATGTAGTATTAAGAGGTGTTGATTGTGAAATGCAGATTGGCCATCTAATTCAACACTGCTCCAAAATTTGTACAATTTCTGCCTCAGCATGCTGTTTTTCCCTGACATCTGACAGTTTTTTTTGAAGAAGCAGGAAGGAATTGTCTGCTGGGTGAAGGCTACTACTGCATTTACTAGATCAACATCCATTGTGCTCAGCTGGGAAGCAGGTGCACAGGAAAGTGTGTCCACTGTTATTTGCTGTTTCCCTGGAACATAGATTACAATTGGGTTGACCACATGAGGCAGAGTCTGAATCATTAGACTCTGTGTGTGGCATTCATGCTATCTCTATAGTATGGAGAAGCGGGATGAGAGGGGTTTATGGTCAGTTTCAGTTATAATATTGAGACCCATGAGATAGTCATGAAACTGTTCAGTTGCCCGCATGACTTCCAAAGCTTCGTTTTCAATTACAGCCTAGTTCTGCTCTGCAGCTGTCAGTGATCATGATGCAGAAGTGACTGGTCATCCAGAATCATCCTTCTGGACTTGAAGAAGTACAGCACCTATGCCGTAATTTGAAGCATCAACTGCAACAATAGTTTGCAATTCAGTTGAATAATGAGTCAAGACTGCTGGTGTGATGTGAGGAGTGCTTTGGTTTTTCTGAATGTATCTTGTGATGTGTCCCAGTGCCACATAGTGTCTTTCTGTAGCAATTGTCGTAAAGGTTCAGTTGTTGTAGCAAGTTGAGGTATCAACTTAGCGAGGTGATTAACCATGCCAAAGAATCTCTGCAACTCAGTGATATTTGTGGGAGGTGCTAAGTCCTCGACTGGTCTGATTTTTTTTAATACCATTACTATCAGTGATGCGTCCCAGAAGCTTGGTAGATGACTGAGAAAATTCACAACATTCGGTATACAACCATCACCAGTTTTGTCAAATCTGTGTAAAACTTTACAAATCATGTCATCATCACCATGTACTCTCTGACCTAGGACATGTACAAGAATCTCATCCATATGGCAGATCACTCTGTTAGTGCCTTCTAGTATTTCTGGTATGGCACATTGAAAAATTTCACTGGCAGAACAAATTCCAAGGGAAAGCCTTCATCCAGAATCTGCCAAAAGGAGTAACAAATGTGGTATAGAGCTTTGATTCTACTGTGACAGGAAACTGCCAGCAGCCACTTCTTATATCCAATTTTGTAAAAACTTTAGAGCCAGTGAGTTTGGCAAGACTTTCATCTACAGAGGATTTAGGATGGATCTCTCTTTGAAGTGCTTTGTTCAGGTGGTCAGATCAATGCATAGCCCCACAGTTCCATTTGATTTGGAACAACAACATGATACTCACTGCTTCATAGCCTTGTCTTCTTTGTCTTCCAAGGAACAGTCGCCTTTAGATCAATGAATCGATCTTGCCCTTTTGGAGGGTCAGCACTGTTGGTTGTCAGGATGCCAGGACGGAAGTCAGAAACCTGTTGTAGATCTTGCTAATGCGTTACGGTGAGGAGCTGCAGACTTGGCCAGAGGCACTGTGGGCCTGCCCTATCAAGTCATAAATGGTTAGCCTTGACCTAATACCTGACCAGCTTCTCCTCCCCACCTCTTCCATCCTCCCCCACCCTATATTTCCCCCTCTTTTCTACATTTTTTTCCTCCTATATAAGGATGATGGGAAAGGGACATCCTTAACATGAACTGTCAGTATCAGGGGTATAACTTAACTATAAGGTCACCTGTGCAAGGAGTGCTCTTTCAATGTCAAGGTGATGCGCAACAACTCTTGATTATCATCCAAATGCAGTAAATTTAGAGGCATTCATTCTGTTGATTAGCATTTTTTTTTCTAAACAAAGTTGCTTTGTCTTACTTATGGTCCAAGGGTGTAAATATGCCAGTGTGAAGGTGGAAGTCCAAGTTTAAAAGCCCCCCACTTGTTAGATCTCAAATCATTGTGGCCTGAGAGTATCCACACCCCACCCCCACCCTTGCATGCACACATGTGCACACACATACACGTGCGCACACACGCACACGCACAACACACACACACACACACACACACACACACACACACACACACACACACACACACACACACCGCGCGCGCGCGCTACGTGCTAACAAATCTTTTATGTCCCTGCTGAGATGCAGTTTGATTTAAGATTTTGATTTAACCCATATCCCTTCCCCTTGCACTTATTGTAACAGCTGAAGGAAGTGGAAATAGATTGAATCCATCACCAACCTGTGATGTGAGGGGCAATGATGTCTTGTGCCATGTACACTTTTTAAACTGTCAAAAAGGTATTCAGACTGGTAGGCAGGGAAAAATGAATGGGGAAGAAAAACAACTATACTGTGCACAAAAAGAAACGTATATTTTAATTTCAGTCGTTTCATGCATCATTTAGCATTCAAAATATTACAAACATAGAAGAAATAAGACATCAATCTACTGTTATGTCTATTCATTATGTCTGACTATTCACACTGGACAGAGTTCCCTGCTATAATGGGGCATGTTTCTGTCAAAATTTTCCTTAATATTTTCAGCGAAAAAAACATGCGTTTTTTTTTGTGCACAGTATATAAAAATGGAAAGGAGATGGAGCTGTTACTATAATTGATGAGCAGCATTGAACTCTCTTATTGAATGCTTGTGCTGTTGGGCATGGCCCTTGAGAGACAGGCCAGGCATTCTGTCCTATAATGAAAGATTAATTGTGACACAGTTTGGAAAGATAACACATATGATTGTTCAGTCAGTGATGGCAGATGGGACAGTGCAAAAAAGGGCCACAAAACTTGTACTTAATTACCAATGTGGGGTGACTAACTAAGGCTGCATCTTCCATGAAACAGTGGAGGGATAGTATATGAATAGACAGTAACCTTTAGCTGTACATGAATACATTGTGGTAATACTACAGGTTGAAAGTAGATATACTAGTTTGACTGAGAGTGTAAATGCTAATCCTTGCAAGCATTCATATTATACACACATGTGTGCGTGCGCACAGACACGCACACACACACACACACACACACACACACACACACACACACACACACACACACACACAAGAACACACACACACACACACACACACACACACACACACACACACACACACACACACACACACACACACATTCCTGAGCTAGAAACAAAAAAAAAAAATGCTGAGCAATTGCTGCAACACATAGGTAACTAAATGAAAGCACATGCACATATATTTGCAAGCATGCTTGCTTCCAATGCATGACAGGTCAGGTGCTGATGGGTCTGTTATGTAGAATGATCACATATTCATTTTGATTTGTATTCTAAGAAGAAAGGCACTTTCCAATTGGAAGGAAACTAGCAATTGCAAAGTTTTTGGTTTTTGCTTGTTTTTGTTTGCTTTTTGTTTTGTTTTTTTAAGATTTTCATACTTCTGTAGTCTCAACCTGACTCAAAAATGTTCAAAGGCCCAAAAGATGGATATGCTGTATCTTGACTAATTGACTTTGACTTTTTGTGGAAATGCTTTCTTCCGGACTCTCTATGTCTTTTTCTCCTATCTCAAACCTTAGGTAACTTCTTTAGCCAAACATGGAACTCAGTACATCAAAAACAAACAAACAAAAATATTCTAGACTTCAGAAAGACCAAAACTCCTTTCCCATTCCTAACCATCATAGGCAAACAAGTGGAGATCATAGCTACACAACATCAATGAGTTCAGATTTCTTGGACCGACCATTTCTCCACTTGTTTGCCTATGATGGTTAGGAATGGGAAAGGAGTTTTGGTCTTTCTGAAGTCTAGATTACTTTTTTTTTGTTTGTTTCTGATGTACTGAGTTCCATGTTTGGCTAAAGAAGTTATCTAATTTTATGAAATGTTTGATAAGGATCAGATGGCAAGTTTTTATTTGAATTTTTTTCATAAATGATGTGGACTGGTTTACTACGCTGCGTATAACTGAACTAAATTGAGAACAAAAGTACAACACTATTTTTTTTTTTTTTTTTTTTTTTTTTTTTCGTATTTCTCAGGCCGAATTATTATCTTTTTTTTTTTTTTTTTTTTTTTTTTTTTTTTAATAGCTTTAATTCCAAACTTAGAACATATAAATCAGATGATGAATTCAAATACAAATGCATATTCGATTCAATACAACAAAACACCTAGATTTAATGCATTAACAATTAACTACAGTACAAGAAAATAGCAAAAAAAAAAAGGTATCTTCGATTTGGTGCCACAAAATGATTGGAGTAGTAAATCATTAACGAGTTATAACGGTTGTTTGCACATTAAGGTGAATACATTTATGTACATCTGTGAAGATATTAACTAGCGAAGACAAATAAGACATATAAGATTTTCTTTTCTAACCGAAAAAAAAAAAACGAAAAACAAAACAAAACAAAACAAAGAACCTTACACACACACACACACACACACACACACACACACACACACACACACACACACACGCGCGCGCGCGCGCGCGCGCGCGCGCACACACACACACACAGAGTTGGGCATTGCCATAGCCTTGTTTACAATGCACAACTTGTGTTTCACTGGAATAATGGCAAATATGGACGCCATTGTGTTACAAAATGTCCATGGGACATGTTGAGTAGAGCAGCATACTTTTCTATTTCATATCTGGCTTTCAACAATACAGTAAATATTTGAACTGATGGTAGACTTTTTTCATACTTACACTTGTAAATATAAAACTTGGCGAGTAGCAGGATTAAGTCAAACGTTCTATCAGATTTAAAGTTACAATCGCAACCAAACAGGATTATGTTTTCATCAAGCAACAGTTTCATAAATTCACATTTTCTGTTAACCACATTTTGAAACTCTTGCCAAAAGTTTCGTACATGCTGGCAGTGCCAGAATATATGTTGAATGTTTTCCTTTTCTCTCTCACAAAACGAGCATTTTTCTGACTCTTCAATTCCCATGCTTTGCAAAATAACATTGTTTGCCATATATCTGTTAATAATTCTCATTTTGAAACCATCTTAGCTTTATGTCTTTTATCAGTCGAATTTTGTGAAAAGTTTTTTAACCCATATAACTTCCTTCTGTAATCTTACATTCCATTTACTGCAAAAACCTGGTTCTGTTGTGTCCTGATTAATAAACCATAGTAATGTGAGGCTCCTCTTGAAACTGAACAGAGTTCAGTTAATAATTTACTTGTCCTACTTTCTTCACAGTATTTTGTTTCTAGTCCAGTTTCTCTCGAATACTTTTTTCACCGCACTAACGTAACCATTGTATGTTACAAAATCCGTATTGACACTATATTTATCAACAAAGGATTGGAAACTCAAAAATTTACTGTTCTCATCCCAGAAGATTCTGTATGCAGAATACATCATTTTTCAACCCAGTTTTATAAAAGGTTGATCTGCCCCCAATTTTTAAGTTGTGATTACAGAACAAAGGTTCTGAACAGAATTCTTCCGCAGTTTTAACACGAACAATCTTGCCTGTTTCTCTGTAAGCGTCGAGTACATCTCTCCAGAACCTATTTAGTTGATTACTCCGTGGCAGATCGGATCCTAGTTTGTTGATATTTCTGCTTTTTCATACACCGAAACAAGCACTTTCTTCCATCTGTGTTTACTGGATAAGATTTTACGAATCCAAGTTACTTTTAAAGCATTTATATGCTTCTTTTATGTTGGTATTCCGATTCCTCCCTGTTCTATGCTTTTCATAGACGTTTTCCTGTTAATTCTGTCTCTTTTTTTGCCCCAAACGAACTTAAATATAAAGTTCTGGATTTCATCAATTATATAATCCGGTGGGTTTGGTAATAACAGCCATAGATGGGTTAGTTTTGTATGTGTCTGTGTGCGTGCGGGCACATGAGCGCATGAACATCTGTATATGCATATGCTATGTTTGTGCATGTGAGTGTGTTTGCGCGCGCGCGTTTGTGTGTGTGACTGTGGGAATATGTGTGTGTGTTTATGTGTGTGTGTGCGCGCGCGCGCGCGCGCTTTGTGGTAGAATAATGTTGGCCTTTTTGCAATGAAGCGAATACTTTAACAGCATGCATGTTTGATGCGATGATGTATTTAAAATCCATGAGCGCCAACCGCACCCCCGGCCCGCTCCCTCTTCCCCTTCCACTACCCTCCCTACTTTTGGGTTTTTTTTTTTTTTTTTTTTTTTTCCCGTCAACCACCTCTCGCTGAGTGCCCTTTCACTTCTCTTCTAGTTGTTGTGAGCACGTGTTCAGATGCGTATTGAAAGACAGGTGTTATATTGTACTTCCGTTCTTTTTGCCCGGAACGGATCCACCGAATAACTTAATTTGTTGTATTCTTTTACGATTTTCCATGTTAATGTTTATTGTGTATGTCTTGTTTTTAGTTGACAAATTTTGTCTTCTCAAGTTTTTTTGTTTTCGGGATTGCCTGTTGCCGATCTCACACAGTGTGCCGCTGAGTATGGCTGTACAAAAAAGAAATCATACTCTGAATATGGTAAAAGATTTCTGCTGCGGAGCAGCTGCTGTTTCGGGTTTAACCTTTTACATTCTAATTCTTATGTGTATTTTGCTTCAACTTTGCTTGTCAGAATGGCGATGTGTCAAAATGTTGGCGCGTGTTAGATATGATCGGTTTGTCTTAGTATGAGCTGTAAAATTACCATTGCTTCTATGAACTGTCAGGGTTTGGCCAATCCACAAAAACGAAGAGATGTGTTCAACTATTTTTGAGAGAAAAGTCATACTCTATATACTTGTTACAGGATACCCATTTTAGACCAAAATTAGAAAATTATATTCGTGCAGAATGGGGGGTTATACATGCTTTTTTTGCGTCTAATAATTCACATTCTCGCGGGGGTGGCTATTTTGTTCAATAATAATTTTGAATTTCAGTTAAAAAAGATTTATAAAGACACAACAGGTAACTTTATTTTTGCATCAGTAAAAATGATGGACAAAGAATGTCTTATTGGCAGTGTTTACGGACCTAATCGTGATGAGCCAGAGTTTTATGAGGAGTTGGAAGATCATATCCGAAAAGTCGGAGCTGAAAATGTCATAATTGGAGGCGATTGGAATTTAGTGCGCAACTACTCTTTAGATTGCTGTAACTATAAACATAATAATAATCCTAAAGCGCAAGAGCAAGTAGAAAACATGGTGGATAGTTTAGACTTAACTGACATCTGGCGTGATTTAAATCCGGAATTACGTAGATATACCTGGAGGAGAACAAATCCGTGTCAACAGAGTCGTTTAGATTTCTTTCTTATTTCAGACTGGCTTTGCAATTACGTTATAGACGCGCTGATATCTTACCAGGTTATCGAACTGACCACTCTTAATTACAGTAACTTTAGAACAAGGTAGAGAGATAAAGAGAAATTTATTATGGAAATTCAATTCTTCTCTATTAAGAGACACTAATTATATAAAAGAAGAAGTAAACCAGGTAATCCAAATGGTTACCGAGGAATATGCAGCACTTCCCTATTGTCGCTGTGGGTTGGCCCAAATTCCTAAATCAGAAATTCACTTTGTTATATCTGATCAAACTTTTTCTAGACACATTGCTTATGAAGATTAGAGGTAAAACCATTTCATATGCAACGATGAAGAAACGGAAAGATGCAGAAAAAAAAAAAAAAGACCTTGAAAGTAATATTCAATTACTCGACTCGAGAGGAAAGTAGCGTTATCAGAACAAGAAAGGTATGAGCTTGAAAAATGCAGACAAGATTTAGTTAGTCTGAGGGAAAAAGAAAATGGAGGGTGTGCTGTTGCGTTCTAGGGCGAGATGGGTAGCAGAAGGGGAAAAGATAACAAAATATTTTTGTGGATTTGAAAAACGTAATTACGTTAATAAGAATATAATCAAACTTACGCGTGATGACGGTACTACTTTAAATGATAACGATGAAATTGCTCAGGAAGTTAATAATTTTTACAGAAAATTATATTCTAAAAAAGGTGTAGAGCCCTGTGAAATAATTGATTTAGTAAAAGACCTTGCCAACGCTAAATGAGGGTGAGAGAACGTCTTTGGAGGGAAAAATTACTTTAGAAGAAGAAGCGGGTGCTGCTCTCAAAAATATGTCAAATATGAAAAGTCCTGGGAGCGAGCGATGGTTTCACAGCAGAGTTTTTCAAATTTTTCTGGCTGCAGCTTGGTCCATACGTTGTGAGAGCGATCAATGATGGTTATGATAAAATGGAATTCTCATCAACACAAAAAGAAGGTATTATTGTATGTATCCCAAAGGGCGACAAACCTAAAGACCTGATAAAAAAACTGGAGACCCATCTCGCTTTTGAATGTTGTGTACAAAATAGGATCTACATGTATAGCTAACCGATTAAAACATGTACTTCCTTCTATCATCAATGAGGATCAGACTGGGTTTATTCCTAACAGGGTATTTGGGAGATAATATTTCGTCTTATCTATGACATACTTAATTTAATGATTGTATTAAAAAAACCAGGTTTACTTCTTTGCCTGGATTTTGAAAAAGCGTTTGACAGTGTAAGTTATGATTTATGTTCAAGGTATTACATGCCTTCGGCTTTGGTCCAAGCTTCTGCCAATGGATACAAACATTTTTATACAAATATTAAGTCAGCTGTGTCTGTGAATGGGAAATTGGCTGGATGGTTCCCTATTGAGAGGGGATGCCGTCAAGGTGACCCGATCTCTCCATATTTATTTGTAATGTGTGTTGAGATTTTGGCAAATATGATAAGACAAAATAAAAGTATAAAGGGAATTCAAGTAGCCGATAATGAAAACAAGATATCACAGTACGCAGATGATACTGAACTATTGCTAGAGGGAGATCGAATATCATTTGAGGAATCTATTTGCATTATTGACTATTTTGGAAGAGTGTCTGGACTCATACTAAACGCAGAAAAAACAAGCGCAGTTTGGCTAGGTAGTAAACGAAATTCCCCTGTTAGTATATGCCACATTTGAATATAAAGTGGAACCCTCCAAAATTTAAAATCTTGGGCATTTGGTTTACATGTGACTTAAAACAGTGCGAAATTATGAATCTTGAAGAAAAGTTTGCAGAAATTAGAGCACTGTATAAAACTTGGCTCAAAAGACAGATAACGCCTCTCGGCAGAGTAGCAGTGCTTAAATCTCTCTCTCTCTCTCTCTCTCTCTCTCTCTCTCTCTCTCTCTCTCTCTCTCTCTCTCTCTCTCTCTGTCCTCCCCTCTCCTCTCCTTTCCGTCTATCTCCCCCCCCCCCCCCCCCCCCCCTCTCCCTACCTCCCTCCGACTCTTTCTCTATTTGCCTAAGGAAAAGTAGTTATCACGTTTAGACGCTAACATGCTTCCATCCACTGAGAGTCTCTCTCTCTCTCTCTCTCTCTCTCTCTCTCTCTCTCTCTCCTCTCTCTCTGTTTTTCCTGAGGAAAAGTAGCTATCACGTTTAGACGCTAACATGCTTCCATATTTTGAGAGTCTCTCTCTCTCTCTCTCTCTCCTCTCTCTCTCTCTCTCTCTCTCTCTCTCTCTCTCTCTCTGCCTGCAGCCTGCCTGCCTGACTCCTTTCCTCTCTCCCACTCCCCCCACTCTCTCTTTCTCTCTGTTTACCTTAGGAAAACATCTGTTATCGTCTTTAGACGCTTACATGCCCCTTTACAATATGGAAGACGAGAGGCAGAGAGAGCGAGAGAGGGGGGGGGGGGGGGGGGGGGGGGGGGGGGGGGGGGGGAAGAGGGGAGGGGGGACGGAGGGAGAGAGAGAGGATGTTGTTTATGGGGACAATAACTCGATGTAAGCCAGTCAGCGGGAGTTACAGAACGAAACAAACCAAGTCCCTGAACGGCGACTCTTGAGATTCAACCAGGTAGTTAAACAAACGACGAGACGAAGAGGTGCGAGCCCATTCAGCCCCCTTTACATGCCATCTCCATTAGACCACCACGGCCCCGGGCCTTCTTTAGTGGTCCATTAGTTTTGCAACAACAAGCAGCGCGGACGACGGAGAGAGTGCACCGAGGATGGGCGGGAGGGGGGAGGGGGGGGGGGGGCGGAGGTTGGGGGGAGAGTGCAGGGAAGTGTTTGGGAAGAGTTTGCTTTAGGAAAAAAGAGCAGGGGGTGGGGGTGGGGGTGAGAGACAGACAGACAGACAGAGAGACAGACAGAGACAAAGTCAGGAACAAACAGACTGGAAGTCTGGAACACAAGTGCTAAAGGTGTCTGGAAACCACGGAAGCAGCTGGTGATGTGCAGTTCCAGTCAGATGGTCTCTAAGGGAGTCTCTTTGGTTCTTCATGACGAATCTGGCGACAAGACGAAACAGCACGTGAATTTGTGTGTGTGTGTGTGTGTGTGTGTGTGTGTGTGTGTGTGTGTGTGTGTGTGTGTGTGTGTGTGTGTGTGTGTGTTTTGCCAGACTTGGTTCCAGAACAAATGTTTCGTAGTGGAACAGATCTGCGAGGCGAAAGGCCGGAGAAAAAAAAATCGTGTTTTTAAGTTGTAACGGTAGTTTTCAGACCTGACAACCAACATCCAAACTAGAATCTTCAGCACCATGATGAATCCTACGGGGCCGCACCTGGAGAGTCGCTGCCACTGGCACGTAAAGAATGCAGACTCTCTTATCAACCTTTTCCTCTCGGAGACGATCAGGATTCGCCGGCCATACTGAATCAGTCATGAAGAGCAGTGGCAGCGACGGAAACAGCAGTCCACACTGGTAGCGACACGTTTCAAGGCTCCTCTGACTGTGGCTGTCAGAATGAGATGCCTGCCTACCTATGTTTTGGGCAAGTCTCTTTCAGTGGCTACACCTGTATGTCGGTCCTTCTGTCTGTTCTCCAAAGACGATGGAGGTGGATCGGCCGCACGCTCCAAAAGACCCGTTTCTAGCACCAAAAGGCAACCCCGCAGGGGAAAAGAAAGAGAGGTTGTCCAATGAATGCATGGCGCCGTGACCTGAAGACAAACATGAAGAGGACAGGTCGCGTGCCTGGTGACAACTGGAGAAATTGGCTCAGGAATGGAATGGCTGGAGAGCGCTTGCCGGCGGCCTTTTGTCCCAGGCAGGATCCTAAGGCGCAGGTTGTGCTTCTTCTTGTTCCCCCTCCCTCCCCCTCCTTTCGGCTACCCCCTCCCTCCAATGTCGCCCCAATGAGACACGTCCATTAGAAACTGTCTGCTGGAAACGCAGAAAATTCCAGCTGGAAACGTTGGAAAGAACTGATAGAAACAGACTCAAGGTCCGCAGAACACACTAAAAGTGTTTGCTGGAAACAGGGAAAATATCTCCTGGATACATAAGAAATGCATACACGACCTACTGAAACGATTGTAACAAAACATGGTGGAAAGACAGAATGTGACTGAGAGAATTCGATTACTGAGTCTTGGTGCAGGTCTGGCTGATACAGTGTCTAGGATCCACTTAGCAAGATTTATCATATTACTGTTCACGATAATGCCAGTGATGCAGCAGTATGTTTTCATAGAATATCAACCCTTTCTGGTAATAACACACGCCGACATTTTACATCTTTCACATCCGATCAGACGAAAAAGAAACAGAAAAAAAAGTTTTAAAAAAAAAAAGAGAAATAAAGAGGAGAAAGGACAAAAACGAAACATGGGCAGAAACTCTTTGAATACATGTTCATTATTACTTCCACTGGCAGAAAAATGTGACCCAGAGTGATCTTCTAAGTTTCAATGATGTTGTAAGCATTCTAAACTTTTCAGTTGCGTGTTTGAATGTGAAATTTCAACGTTGCAAAAACAACAACAACTACTACTACTACTCATTAACAACAAAGCTAAGCAACTGAGTCCCAAATTTAGCATGCTTTAATAAAAAAAAAAAAAAAAAAAAATCAAATCCATCTTACCTTCAACACAAACAAGACAGATGTTGTCTCTCAGGACAAATTTAGACTACATTACGCAAGTATCTTTTTCCGTTACTTTCTCTGTTCCCACCACTACCCCCATTTCCTCCCTCCTTGTGCTACCCCCATTTCCTCCCTCCCTTGTGCTAAATAAATCTTAACGTCCTTAATTCGAATTGGATGAAGATAACTGACTGCTCGTTCATTTTCGTTGTCCTGAATTGTTATACATTTTGCTTGAAGAAGATCTAAGAGGTCGAAACGCGTCGTGTTTTGTCATGTGATCCGTTTGTCTACGTTTTTTGGGCAATGCTTTATCAATAAATTTTCACATTTTTTATCCGATTGGTTTTAGATCAGTGCGCAAATATCGCTCCATGTGTTTTTAGATAATTGTAGGGCATACCAGATGAAAGCCGACAATTCCTCTTACCAATCGCAAGGAGCTTTATAAATTTCAGCCAGTCCACGTAATCCGACACACATTTGTTGGTAAAGAAAATAGAGATGAAGTAAAAGTTTAAACAATGTACTTTCCTCTCAACTTCCCCTTCAAAATCTACTTTATCTTCAATACCAACCAGATTATAGTTGTCGTTAAGAACTAGCGGGTCAAAAAGGGAATGTTTTCTAATTCTGTTCAGCCATTACTTTTTTTTTTTTACTGCCAATGCACCAACATCTCTTACTGATAGGAAGAGTTATCAGTATTTCTTTATTCTACCCTCGTAATTTCCGGGCTTTTCTGATGAGGAAAACAAGATTAGTCCTCAGGGGCACGTGACCACATCAAATAACCGTATTATTTCCCTAATGACCTCTGGATGTTTGATCAAATGCACGAGAAATTGCCATGCATGCAATGAATAAGATAGAAGACATTAGCAGCTAAAAAAACAAAAGTGGAGGTTGTAACCTTTTTTTTTTTTTTTTTTTAAATTCCAGGCTGAGAGGGGCGTGGGGTGGGGGGTGACGGGAGGGAGACACAAGAATTTGTTTTGCCCTGATTATATAACAATTACATGGTGGACATTTGATTTGTAGACGAAAGAGAGGGGGGGGGGGACATGAGAGAGAGAGAGACAGAGAGGGAGAGAGATTGTCGTTGCTAG
>JADBJO010023119.1:0-26969 GCA_016801955.1 Conus betulinus
GAACACATTAAGAAAACGAATCGTGATCAAAGATAAAACAAAAATAGATCAGTGGATCGTATGTACAGTAGTGATAAGAAGCGTTGTTTGTTGTTTGTTTGTTTGTTTGTTGGTTTGTAATAATCAGCAAAACGCGGGTTGTACGATCTTCCATTTTGGAGCACTCGTTAGCTTTGATAGTGGAACAGAATCACGATTTATAACGATCTGGGGCAGCTTATCCCAGATGTTTTCTGTACACTTATCTCGTGGGTCCTTTGGACGTCTTTCTGCTTACATAAACTTTAAGACTCGGTGTTGCTATAGCTTCATCGTTAGATGTTGGCTTCACGTTCACATGGTGCTGGTACTGACTTGTGTCCCACTACAATGTAGTATTAGCTGTCATGTTGGGTGCCCTTACCGCATTTAAGAAAAACTGCTACGGGTATGGATAATTACCTACAGACAATGTAAATGTATGTATAATGTTTCCCAATCTTCTTTAAGCGCTTTCGGTGTTTGCATGCTTTTCGAATGGATGCATGGCCGATATCTATACTTACAATTCGCATTCGGCAAGGTTAATGTCTGTAGGGAACGTATGATATGCCTTGATTGACTGATAACTACAATATGCTGCTACAGCATTTCAGATCCCATTCCATTCCGTATAGAAATCAAAGGAGTAACAGGCCACCAATTTACATCTTGCAGGTTTGTAAGAAAAGTTGTGAGATGATATAAAAACAAGTATGTAGATATGATCGTTTCAAATGACTTACGAAAAAAAGGCCCTACACACACCAATGTCAACACGAGAATTGGATTAAATTGGAAGAACATTTTCCAACAAACCAGGTTTGTTCTTGCGTCGTGGTCATTTGTAATTCTATTTCAAGTATTCTTGTGCAGTTAGGCGCTTGTTTTTGAGGTGAACTGTTGTCACAAACATATCAACAAGTTTATGTTGTAAACGTCAAATTGTTGTGTCTGCATGCGGTCAAGAATGGTCTTAGGCCGTGTGAATGCATATAACACTGTTGAATGAGTGACCGCTTTTGAAATGTCATTATCAATACAGGCTGGCTACACTTTGCTTTCACTTCTTGGGAGATCATTTCCGCCCTACCTATCGTCTATTTTTTGTGTGTACCAGTCATTATGTAAACTCAACTTCTCCAGCTGGAAATCCTGAACATCACTCAGCAAAACTCAAAATCGTGTGGCGAGCGTTCCTTTAGCTTTGCCGCACCAAAAAACGTCGGATTCACTGCTTTCCATTTCACAAAATCTTCCGATTTATGAGCTTTCTAAATATAGCTGAACATTATATCAATAAGCATTTTAATCTACATTTTAACAATGGACAAAGTCTATTTCCTTTGCCATTTTGGAATATGGAACGTAATAAAGAATTTTCAATCGTCATATCATGAATATTCAAAGACAAGAAAAGAACAATCACACAAATCGAACTGTGAAAACCACAGACATTCTCAGGTGAGTCACTCGAGAACGTCTTTTATCTTCAGCTACAGCCAGTCCGACTAGCCTACTTAATTCAATGAACTTGGACTGATTAAGGATACATGTCCTCGAAGAGCTACATAAACAATTTACATTTAGTAAACTTTGAAAACGTAAATACAGATGTCACTTGAAAGAAAGCGATGACGTAAGGCGGCACAGTTGACCGATCAAGCGCCAACTGGAATGTGTCACTTATTTCATTCGTATCGCAATATCTACATAATTTTCATTCTCTCGGCAAATCCATGTCATCGTGCTTCCTCTATTTCAGGTTTATGATTACAACAATAAATCTATCGACGCGATAATACACTGTTTATGTATTTGCATAATGAGCTTTTCTCTATAATGATCAGATTTCAAATGCTTGTAAATGGACCAGTTACTACTTTTGTCGAGAAACCTCCTGGAAAGCTTGGGTGAATATTATCTCTTTATACATTGTTACGCAAACTGTTTAAAAAGATGAAGAAAATAAATGAATTACCAGTTTCTGTTAAAATTGCTTAATGCTGCAGAGCCACAACGATGTTATAGCAGATTTATCAAAGAGCGAGCGTACTATCTACACATTTCACACGATTAAAAAAAAAATTCAAATGTTTTGAATTGGCCCAGAATCTGGTCACCTCATTTTGCATTGAATAGCTTTTGGAGATTTCATGGTCTCAACATAAACGAATTAAGTCAAATTCTAAATGTATTAATATCAAGCTGCCAAGAAAACGTAGACAACAAATTACAACACAAAAACACGGACGCGCTTCGACCTCTTACGTCTACTTCAGGCAAGATACAAAAACACTCAGGACAACGAAAATGAACGAGCAATCACTTATCTTCATTCACTTCGCGCAAGATGGGCGTTTGAATGGGTGTTTGAATAACGCGCCGTGTTTTGTCTTGTGATTCGTTTGTCTACGTTTTCTTGGCGAACGGTTCGCTATTAATTCTATTTAAAAATGTGTTAGATTTCCGCTGCAGTCGCCCCACTTAGCAACTAGGATTAATTCAGATAACCTCAATTTTAAATGACAAATGCAGTACAAAAATTTGAAGCAGTAGTTTTGTAGCCTTGAAATGCTTTGAATCATTGAATTTCACACCCATCAACAGAACTGATTCAGAAAATTTATCGAAGAACATCTCTAGCTAAATGCAACGGGTAGATTTTACTTTCAAGTGCCTATCTTAATAAGTAAAAACATTGTTTTTTTTTCTTTCATTCACGTCAATACACGCCTTTTCGGACCTCTTGTACCATCCATTGCCGTGGAACTCTGAATTCAAATACTTGAGAAAATTATATCGTTTTTAAACACAATCATTTTCATTATAAAATAAATTAAGTGTGACATCTATTGCACTTTTTTGTTTCAGAACAAACCAACCCTTTGAATACTTGAACAAGGCATCTCAAACATCTTGCGATCCATCGGCGTTTTTGATTAAAAAAATAAAAAATAAAATAAATGAAATTTAAAAAAAATAGTATCATTGGCGTATGAATTAATAAAAGAAAAAAAGGTTTTATTTTTTGAAAAAAAGGAAAACAAGAAAAAAAAAAAAAAAAAGCTAAAACACAATATAACAAAATCCGTTCTTTTTGATTTTCGTGTCCAGTAACCACCAAAGGTCAGCCATTTTGTATTGACATATTTCAAGATCATTCGGACCTTATGCAAACAAGGTAGTCATGATTTTTACTACGGCATTACACCTCTGTAACTCGTAAAAAATGGCAGACACTGGACCATTCTAAAAAAAAACATAAAAAATACACGGCGCAATATTCTTTTACTAAGGAAAAATCAGAGCAATTAGTTCTTCTTCGACCACCTGCCCCAAATCATTAGGAGAAATAATTTTGAAACAGGGAGGGGGTGTGTGGAGGAGCTCTGGCTCGTGTCCAGAGCTCTCCTCTCCCTCCTCTTAGATTCAGGTGCCACATTGGGGACAGTTTTGATACTTTGATCATTTTGAAGGTTTGAAACTGATTTGGGAACAAAGTGGGGAGTCAGTTTGATTTACAACCATGAGGGGGAGGAGGGGGTGGGGAGTGCGGGGGTTGGGGGAGGTGACTTTGAAGCACAACCCTTTCTCCTCTTGTCCGGGGAGAGATCACGGGCCTGAACTGACAACAGAATGTTAGCTGGGACCTGGGATCTCTTGTCCCGTTGTTTCACCAGTCTTAGCTTTGGTGATCATAACCAGAGCCATGGTCACGTTGTGAAAGTCGACATGAAACGCCAGGGTTCCATCAGAGGGTTTCAAGCAGGTGGGGCTGAGGGGTAGATGATGCAGTTCGACAATTTCTTTCACGCGTCATTTATCTGATAAAGTTAATTGTTTGAGCAAGTAGAATGGTCGTCAACTTTTCAGGCCACTGTCACAGTGTTGTAAGGGTCTCTTCATCACAACAGTTGGTCAATGTGGCATTGTTCACGGGAATGTCCGTGTTATAATTGAAAGAAATGTCATTATTTTTTTTCCTTTAGGAAATAGGCAGTCCTCCTCAGTCGCTCTACCAGGTAGGCAGCCCGCCGTGCAATGAGGAGAACCGGGACTGTAAAGTGGTTAGAAGTGTGTGTTTACCACGCGCTGTTGGCCCTGATAACGTTTTTTTTTTTTTTTTGTGTTTTTTCCCACGCGGCTGGCCCTGTATAAGTATTGTAACAAACAATAAACTATATAAGCGCTATGGTACAACAATAATGACAAACAATAATAATAATTAATAGAATAATTAGTATTATTATTATTTATTATTATATTTATACGTTTCGACGACTCGACTAGGATAATCGTTTTGCAAAGATCTACCTACGATCATTCTTTTTCTACATGTTGTTTCCTTCAATAGCGCTGACAGCCACATCAGATTTTTTTTCAATCCCTTCAAGTCCCGCCCCTTATACCCCAAATATCAACACATAAACAGCAAAATTGAATTCACTGTTGTTACCGTCAGGAATGACAAGTTATAAGAGTAAGGAGATGTTCTCATTTCTTGTCACCAGCATGATGATACAGCAGAATATATGTTTCATCCTTTTTGCCTCTTTTGTCTGCTTTTTATATAGGTGTGTTCTGCTCTCATAACAGAGAAAGGACCCAAGACTGCTCCGACACTGTCAAGGAGTTGCTTGTTCTACGTTGACTCAAACCTGACAATCATGGACCTGTCCCAGGCAACAGATTTTTTTTTCCTTTTTTTTTTTTTTTGCTTTCGGGGGAGGCAGGGTGGGGGGGGGGGGGGGGGGAGCAGGGGTTTGCACCTGTTCATACATTCCCCCAGCTAGTCGAACTCACCGTGGGGTGGGGGGCCACGGGGGGGGATCAAGGGGGGGGTGGTCCGCCTCTGCTCCACCCGGAACTTGGGGGGGGGGGGGCTCCCTTGCTCGGGACCTACTCTGTCCGGGAACCCCTCTATGAACAATCCGTCGGGGGGGGGAGCTCGGGCTCCTCCAATAGGCTGGGGGGGGGATCTATGCGGGGGGGGGGGGGGGGGGGGTGGGGGGGTTTAGGAGGGTTGTCCCCCACCCGGGTGGGGGGGGGGTCCCTTCCGGGGGTGAGGTTCGTCCGGGGGGGGGGGGGGGCTAGGGGGGCGGGGGGGGGGGTTGGGGGGGAAGGGGTGGGGGGCTTCCGGTTGTGGGGACCCCTGGGCTCGGGCCCCCTTGGGGGGGGGGGGGGGGCGGGGTGGGGAGGACGGCTGGGGGGGGGGGGGGGGGGGGGGGTCCCCATCCACCGTCGGGGGCTTTTGGTGTGCATCCAGATTGGGGGGGCCTGCCGAGGGGGGTGGTCGCTCGCGTTTTTTGTAATCAGACGGATTTATGTCGATGGGGTGGTCCTTTGGAATCTATCTTTGAAAAACGTCAAGAATGAAACTTAGGCAGAGTCTTCAGGCACTGTGGATCATGAGAAAAGAGAGTTTCATGCCCAAGATATTTTTCGCTGCCCAAGAAACTCGCCAATTTTAAATTATGTTCCATAAGCATAAGCAGTGACAAGGGTCCCATCAATTCCTTTCCTTGCAGTACAATACCTTGCAGAGGGAAAACCGAAAAAATGGCACAGACCAGCACAGAAGAGCCCAGACAGAGTAGTGCCATGATGTAAATTTTGTAGGCACATTTCAGTTCGAATACTCGTATTAAGGCTTTTTTATCCAGATAAATTAACATTTTAAGTATACTGAGAAGTGGTGCAGTTGTGCAATATATTCATTTTGTCATGTTAGCCCTTGTTGTCAGAACTCCAGTACATTTTAATGGACGTAGGTAACGTGTGTATGATTGCACTCAACAAATCAATGTCTAAGGAGAATTCACCACTTACTTTTCGGACACCTAAACTATACTAACGAACAAATGATACAACAAACTCATTTGCACGTGCATTTATCCTCAATGTCTGACGCAATACATCTGGTAGCATTGAGAATACTAAAATATCAACACCGTGGTGGCTTTTTACAATTGATGATAGTACAGAGAAACAGTGCCCTAACCACCATATTCCCCACCGTTGACTGATAGTAAGCGAAACGAAGTATTGAAAATGCAGTTGACATTTCTATTTAGTATAACTGGTGATAAATAATGATTTTCAAATATTGACACCAATGATCCCTGTTGCAGGCAGTGTGTGACATAAATCACACACAATTTTATCCCTGCGTAACAGATGTTAAGGCATTGTTTCCGTAGGTGAAAAACCAATAAATCTTCGAGATAAAAAAAAAAAAGCTGTTGGACTTAAAATGATTTATGAAGAGACAAGTGTGCCGGGTTCGTGATAGTATGATTACAGGTAATGTGTGGTGTTGTGTCTTTGTGTGTGTGTGTTGTGGGTGTGTGGGTGTGTGTGGTGGTTGGGTGTGTGTGGGTGCACGCACCACGCGGCGCCCGCGCACACACCACACACAACACACACACAACAAAAACCACACACACAAGGGGAAGGGAGGACGAGGAGAGACGGGAGAGAGGGACAGAGAGACAGGGACAGACAGACAGACAGACAGAACAGGCAGGTAGAGAGGCACACACCACAGAGAGGATGAGAGGAGAGGAGTGGGAGAGTGTAGGGAGAGATTGGAGAGTGAGGGAGATGGGAGGAGGGAGGAGTGGAGAGAGGAGAGGAGAGAGACAGACCAGACAGACAGAGGAGAGAGACAGAGACAAAGACAGAGACAGTAGACAGAGACTCCATTCTTTCGTTCTGTGGAACATCGGTTTTACCTACTGCATTCATGAAATGAAGTATATCTGGAGGACTGGACGTACACGCGAGTATTATGTTTGTAGTTACCCTAACACATATGACGGGTAGGTAACAGAATGAAGGAAGTTTAGTCTTGAAGAGATTTAGTCACAATGGACCATTACATTGAACAGTTGCGTTGGCCTGGGTGATAGGACAGTGATGTGATTAAGAGATGTAAAGCCTATTTCAATAGTTCCCAATCAAACGGTGTTGTAGAAGATGCATAAGTAGATTTGGCCAACAACAGTGACCAGAAAGATCGAAGAAAGGAAAAGGCGGACGGAGGAGGGTGCGAGAAATAGAATCACTGGGTCGTCCTGGTACACTGAATTGTCGCCACCAACACCAGCGAAGTGATGGAACCTTGTGCTTCTCCCTATCGGCTACTTTTGTGCTGGTAAAAAAAAAAGAAAGAAAAAAGAAAAAGCTACGAGAAAGTGGCATTCTGTATACACTGTCGACGATTGAAACAAGTGTTAGGTATTACACACTAAAACATTGCCTAAACCAGGAGGCTATGTTTTCTGTTATCTGGATCATGATGCTTTTTTTTCTACATTTTCAGATCTTGACAAAGTTATAGGCGGATCTATGTCTCTAAAAAAAAGTACCAAACCACTATAGATTTCACAACTACTAGAGCTCATTTTATATGGAGTGTAATAATATTTTGGCTTCAGATTTCAGTGACTGTTTACAGTCCGTCGGGTCGTGTGTCGAGTTCTCTCAACTCTGAACCTCTCTAGGGTCCATAATTCTTTGGAGGACATTGTAGTGTTGGCGTCGTTATGGAAACAAATCCCCTTTCTTAGCACAAACCATTTTTAGCGATCAAAGCTAAGTGCAATTTCGTTATTTGTTCATGTTTGTTGCACCTGAGAAGACCTAAGAGGTCGAAACGCGTTGTGGTTTGTCTTGTGACTCGTTTGTCCACGTTTCTCTGGACGGTTCGCTGACATTTATTAAGATTTGTTTAGATTTCCGCCTGCAGTCGTTTCACTTTGCAACTAGACTTCAGTGTGTCTGGATGTTGCTTTGGTAATCCAAGTGCGTCCTAGACAAACTAGAGTTTTTTTTTTTTCCATTGGAAATGTCTTCACGAAGGGATACTTGAAATATTGTGGAAGGCATGGGAGGATAAGGGACACGGAACAGACAGACAGACAGCCACACACACACACACACACACACACAACACACACACACACACACACCACACACACAGACCTGAAGTAGTTTTTGGAGGTATCGGCAAGCGCGCTGCCTTGGATGTCGTTTTTAATGACCCTCTGCTCCTAAACATCCTGGCAGTCAAGATTCCACTGATGTAAGCGTAGTTTTAACTGGTGCAGAAATACTCTGGAAAACCTATCAAAGAAGGTATCTCCATCCAGCTAAGCAGCATGAGATGCAGATGGTAAAGCAATGAATACAGTCTCTTAGAAATCGTGTCGGAACAAAGGCACTGACGAACAGATTCATAATGTTTCTTAAAGAGGGGTCTCATCTCCAACGAGTGCAACAACATGAACTTTGACAAGTACAATCAGCACATCATCAAAACCGGTAACTCATATCAAGACACGTAAACGGAAGAAGATACTACTTAGATGAAGCCCACAATCAAGCAGCACACATTAGAGAATACATTTATCACGATAAAAACACATTCTTGGCTGATGGATGATGGATTTTAAGTCCTCAGAGTGGAGCAAACAGAAGAATGGACGATCTAAAGAGATTGTGTTTTGTGGAGTGTTCACAGATTCTGCAGAGTTTGAACAGTATCAAGGCAAGATGTTTCTTATTCTTCTTTGCGCAAGTGGAGCAAAAGTTAAGAAGAAGCCAAAATGCCCATCATGTTCATAAATACCACAGCGCGATATGTATGGAAAGAATGGCCATTTTCATATACATCATACATTTTCTAATTCAAAATGGTTCCAGTGTAACCTTTACGGGGTTCATCACATTGTGGTATTTATGGAAAATGAATGGCCATACAGAGTAGCCAGAGGAGGTGGCGGGACAAAGAATTAATTGTATTAATTGTACTGTCTGCTACTTATTAAAAAAAAAAAGGAAAGGGAAAGATGAATGAGAAGAAATGATAATTAGTGTACTAAAGCATTTTCGATCATGTGGTGCAAGTATTACTTTATGTTTCCTTCCCCCCCCCCCCCCCCCCCCCCCCCCCCCCCCTTCTGTCTACGGCTGGATATCATAATGTATGAAGCTGACTTCTTTCTCTCTCTCTCGATACATCTTTCTGTCTACCTTATTTCTTTCTCTCCCCCCCCCCCCCTTTCTCTATCCTCCTCTCTCTCTCATCTCTTCTCTCTCTCTCTCTCTCTCTCTCGCTCGTCTCTCCCCTCGCTCTCTATCTCATCTCTCTCTCTCCTCTCTCTCGTCTCTCATCTCCTCTCTCTCTCTTTCTGTTTCTCTCTCCTTTTTTCTATTCAGTTCTTTCTTTCTCTCCTTCCCTCCTCTCTGCTGTCTACATTGATCTGTTTTCCTCCCTCTCTCCCCCCCCTCCTCCTCTTATTTTCCACCCCACCTCTCTTTCTTTTTTCCATTTTGATGAAAATCATGCTACCACTTATGCTATAGCTATTGCTTTGTGTGTGTGTGTGTGTGTTGTGTGTGGGTGTGTGTGGTGTGTGTGTGGGTGTGTGTGTGTGTATGTGTGCGTCGCGTTTCGTGCGCGCGCGCGCGCGCGCGCGCGTGTGTGGTGGTGTGTGTGTGTGTGTGTGTGTGTGTGTGTGTGTGGATTGTTCTCTTTAACCCATGTTGATGCTGTCACTAAACACTGCATATTCTCAAATGGATACAAAGGTCGCTTGTGTTCTTGACGATGGGGATGATTCAGATAATGTCAGTGGTGGCACAACTATTGGTTATTGTTGTTGACTATCATTGTTGTCATTATTCTCAGGGTGGTGGTTTGTTATCGTTCTTGTCATTGCTATTGCATTGTTATTGGGGTCCATCCATCTTATTTGGAAAATGTGAGCTTTGCATCGGTACTTTTGTTTGTTTATGAGTAAAAACATGTGCGCGCGTGCAGGCACACGTACACGTGCGCATTGCGCGTGGGCGCCATGCGCGCGCGCAACCCACATGAGTGCGTAGCATGCTCTTATACACACAGGTACATGCATTGGACTATTATTTACAGAGACTTTACTATCTGATTAAAAACTAGCTTTCTCTTGGACAGTTTTTAATGATAATGGCAACATTTGTGAATAATATCAACTATGATGTTAACTTATTTCAATCATGTATTTGTTTGATTCCTGATCTATTGTATTCATGCATTGGTTCATGGCATTTTTTCCACTTGACTACGTATGGATGTCATAATTCATGAAGTTTACATGTTTCTTTTTCTGTGCTTCTTTCTGCTGTCTGTACTGTACTTTCCTCCCCCCCCCCCCCCCCCTTTTCCTCTTTTCTTCCCCCTTCCCACCCCCACCCCCACTCACCCCTCTCTCTCTCTCTCTCTCTCTCTCCTCTCGCTCTCCTCTCTCTCTGTCTCCCTCCTCTCTCTTCTCTCATCCGTCTACTCTCTTTGTTTTCCTCCCTCTCTCCCCCCTCCCTCGCTTCTCTTGCCTTCCTCCTCTCTCTCTTCTATTTTGATGAACTCATTTTACCACTTGATTTATTGCCATTAGCTGTTTGCTTTTGTGGTGTGTGTGTGGTGGTGTGGTGTGTGTGGTGTGGTGTGTGTGTGTGTGTGTGTGTGTGGTGTGTTCTAGTTTGTACCCCCATGCAGGTGCTGTGTCACTGCATATTCTCAAATGCAATACAGAAAGTCGCTTGTGGCATGACGATGGGAATGACGCAGATAATGTCGGTGGGGTGGCAGCAGTTGGCAATGCCAGTTTTGCCATTTTTGTGTTTGGTTTTTTTTTTTTCTTGTTGTTTGTTCTTTGTTTCTTTCTCTCAGGGTGGTGGTCGTTTTCTACTTGTCATTGCTTTTGTTATTGTTATTGAAATTGCATGGTGGTTCGTATCCATCATACTAAAAAAATGTGCACATTGTATAGCACATGTTGGTTTATTCGTGAAAAGCATACTGTGTGTGTGTGTGTGTGTGGTGTGTGTGTGTGTGTGTGTGTGTGTGTGTGTGTGTGTGCGCGCGCGCGCGCGCGCGCGCGGGCGCTTTCGTGTGCGTGCGCGCGCGTGCGCACACGTATTCATGTGCACATAATTATAACGCCGCGCGCGCGTGCGCACGCATGCAGATACAAAGATGAATGCATGCGTGAAGGCAAAAGAAAGTTCAGTGTGTGTGTGTGTGTGTGGTGTGTGTGTGTGTGTGGTGTGTGTGGTGTGGTGTGTAGTGTGTGTGTTTTCTTCCCCTCCCTTCCCCTGATTTCATCTGCCTCCCTGTCTGTAATAGCCCTATTTTCTCATATGGATTATGTTTCGATTTGTGCATTAATTAGCAGGTAATCAAAGCCCGTGCTCTCCAGCATAGCGGTTGTCATTTATAAAGAATATGTTTTTTCCCTCCATTTCTTGTGTTTGTTTATTCGTGGGGTTTGGTTTTTTTTTGTTTTGTTTTTTTGTTTGTTTTTGTTTTTTTTTGTTTTTTTGTTTGTTTGTTTGTTTGTTTGTTTGTCTGTTGTTGTTGTTGTTGTTTGTTGTGTTGTTGTTGTTGTTGTACACAGTATGCCTTTTTTGTGCGTGTGTTTCTTTTTGTATCGATCACGGTACAACAGCAATGGATTTCTGTTGCTATAATTGTGTGCTGTTGCAAAAAGTGTTTACTTCCAAGGTAAATGGTTTCTCACATACGAAAATTATGGGACTAATTTCATTACTTTTATGGAATACCACATTATGTTTTTCAATTTGTATAATGAAGTGATGTACAAGAAAATTAGTTATGCAAAATGCTTTATGACTTAACATGCATCATAACGATATCGTCCCTGAATTGCCAGGGACTAGGAGACCTTCAGAAGAGAAAGAGACGTATTTCATTTTCTTAGAAAAAAAGTCACACTGTATTACTTGCCTTTAGGATACTCACTTCATACTGAAAAATACTTGAAAGATATGTAGTGTCTGAATAGGGATATAGATGTTTTTTTCTCCTCCTTTAAGTCCAATGCAAGGGGAGTTGCAATATTATTTAATAATTAATTTTCGAATTTAAAATCATGTGAAGTAGAAAGGGATTCAAACGGAAACTATATCAATCATCTCCATGACAACCTCGAGAAGAAGATTCTGCTGGTAAACATTTACGGACCTAAATAAAGATAATCCTGAAACTTTACGAAAACCTTAAAAGGCAAAATACAGAAATATGAAAATGATGCACTTGTTTTAGTTGGTGACTGGAACCTTGTCAGATCATCGCCTTTAAAGCAGAGTAGGTTAGATTTTTTTCTTATCTCAGAAGACGTTATGTTGAATTTTGAAGATGCAGATATTACACCTGGATATCGAACAGATCATTCAATGGTTGTTCTGAAATTGAAATTTGGAAAACCATTAAACACAACACATTCTGGAAAATTTAATTGTGAATTGTTAAAAGACAAACAATATGTAGAAGAAGCACATAATTCAATCGATGAAATTATCTGTGAATATTCGATAGAACAGTATGACGTAGAAACACTCTCTCGAATCCCACTTAAAGATGTTGAACTTACTGTATCAGATAAAGTTTTTTATGACTTTTTGCTCATGAAAATAAGATCGAAAACTATTGCATATGCTACTATGAGGAAAGAAGAAGGCTTAAAAAAAAAAGAAGACGATTTATTAAAAGAAATCGGTGTATTAGAAAACAAAGAAAATAAAACAGAAGAAGACTTTAAATTGTTAAAAGAAAAACAACAACAATTAGTGACACTCAGAGAGAAGAAAATGCAGGGAGTTATATTAAGATCAAGAGCTAAATGGATTGCTGAAGGGGAAAAAATATCAAACTACTTTTGTAATTTAGAAAAGAGGCACTATATTAATAAAAGTATGACAAATCGGTGGACAGCAATGTACACTTACAGACGAGCCAAATAAGATAAAGAAAGAAGTTCATTTATTTTATAAACGACTGTATTCCAAAAGAAACTTAGATACATGTGACATAAAAGACTTAATACAAGAATGTCCAAAATTATCTAGAGACGAACAAGATTCCTTAAATGGAGAAATAATTTTAGAAGAAGCCGGCTTTGCTTTGAAAAACATGAAAAAATGGTAGAAATCCTGGTTCCGACGGTTTTGGAGCTGAATTTTATACATTTTTCTGGAAAAAATCTTGGTCCTTTTTGTAGTTCGTGCACTAAATCAGTCAGTGAAGGATGGGTAACTGTCAACCATTCAAAAAAGAAGGAATAATCACCTGCATACCTAAACCGGATAAATCGAGAGAGAATATAAAAATCTGGAGACCTATTTCAATTTTAAATGTTCTGTATAAAATTGGGTCTGCATGCATCGCAAATAGAATAAAAAAAAAAGGTTCTTCCGAGCCTAATAAGTGAAGATCAAACAGGTTTCATTGCAAATAGATATTTTGGGGATAACATACGGCTTATTTATGACCTAATTCACTATCTAGAAGTGAGACAATTACCCAGACTTTTACTCTGTTTAGATTTTGAGAGAAAGCGTTCGATTCTCTCGACTGGGAATCTTTATTTAAAACTTGAGAGAATATGGTTTCGAAAATAACATATGTAATTGGATACAAACATTTTATAAAAACATAAAATCAACTGTTATAGTTAACGGTCAAACTTCGGATTGGTTTCACATTGAAAAAGGCTGTAGACAGGGAGATCCACTTTCACCTTATCTATTCATACTATGTGTAGAAATCTTAGCAATCATTTATTAGAGAAGATAAAGATATAAAGGTGTTTAAATAAACAACAAAGAACTTAAAATATCACAATTTGCTGATGACACACAATTAATGAATAATGGAGATCGAATATCTTTGAAAGATCTGTCCAATTAACAGAGAAATTTGGAAAGTTTTCAGGACTTTTCCTAAATGCAGATAAAACACAAGCAATATGGCTAGATAGCAAGAAAGGCTCAGAAATGAAATATATGCAACAGTTGAATATACAATGGAACCCTGATATGTTTAAAATATTGGGAATATGGTTCACAAATGATGTAAAAAAAAAAAAAACTGTGAAAAGATTAATTATGCTGAAAAATGGTCAGAAATAACAGCCTTGTTTAAAATATGGATGAAAAGAAACATTACTCCTCTTGGACGAGTCGCTGTGTTAAAATCTTTGATTTTATCTAAATTGATTCATCTATGGATTTTACTTCCAAATCCACCAGATGACTTCATAAATAATTGTCAGAGAATGTGTTTTTTGGTTTGTTTGGAATGGTAAACGGGATAAAATAAGTAGAAAAATTGCAATAAAAAGCATAAAGGAGGCGGGGTTAGGCATACCCAATATTAGAAAGCATATTAATGCTCTAAAACTTACCTGGCTGAGAAGATTTAAAACAACAAAACACAAGTGGAAAAATATTGCTAGTGTAATGTATCCTTTGTTTTGAAGAAATAGAAAAAATATGGTCCTTGTTATCCTTTGAATAAATACAATAATGTATTCTGGAACATACATTCATGGCATATAGAGATTTTTGTAGACACCTGAAAGCAAAAATACAATCGGATGTACTGTCCAGGCCAGTCTTTCATAATGATAAATTTAAAATTGGTAATAATGTAATCAGATATAATTGGACTTGGAAAGGGATTACTGTGTTTCACATTTTTGGAAAAACGACGGAAGTTTTCTAGTTTTAAACGAATTTAATAGAAAATATTATATGGGTGCATGTTTCTTGGCTTACTACGGCTGTGTAAGCTCTATTAGGAAATATATACAGCAAACTGGTCTTAATATATCAATTAATCAAAATATAAAAGAAAAACCAGGGCTCTAAAAAATAATATACGCTATATCAAAGGGATCAAGACTGTACTATGACCTTTTCACATTTGACAGCAAACTTCCTAATTCGTGCCAGAAATGGACTGAAAAATTGGGAACTGAAATTTCTTGGGAAAATGTTTTCAACCAAAGTCATAAAATACAGGAATATAAGCTCAAATGGCTGCAGCTTCGTATCGTACACAGGATTCTTGGAACTAACGTAGTTTTAAAGGAAATGGGGATAGTGGGGAATAACAATTGTGATTTCTGTAGAGAAATTAAAGACAATATAGAGCATATTTTCTGGGAATGTCATTACTCAAAACAGCTTTGGGAAAATTTGGAGAGATTGCTAAAATCAAAATGCTTTACAGGTACAAACTTTACATTTCGTGAGGAAGTTATACTTTTTGGATATGATGAAATCATATCTACAGACTCGGTTTTAGATTTTAATAATTCTGTTAGGAAAACAGTATATCTATAAATGCAAATTTGACCATTGTCTTCCTGATATAGTCTCCTTCCAAAGGTACCTACGTTCGCGTCATAAAATCACAATGCAGATATAAATTGGAATGGACACGTTTTTAAAAACAAGATGGTTACCATATTTACCACTTATAGAGGCGGCATGAGAAGAAAAAACAAGAGGGGAAAGGAAAGAAGAAAAAAAAAAATTAAAGAAATATGATAATTATAACTATGTAAAGTGATATTTTCTTCTATAAATATTGCATTGATAAAACAATATTTTGGGTTGGATTCATCAATGACCACGGTGTTTTTAGAATTCGTCGACAATTATGAACATACATGTATACAAATGTCTTTATTCTTGCTGATGTCGCTGTTTACATCTATATATTGATTGATAGCTGTTCGTTACATGGATGTACGTGACGTGGTACGTGTATCTCTCTCTCTCTCTCTCCCTCTCTCTGCATCTCTCGTTCTCCCTCTCTCTCTCTCTCTCTTCTCTCTCTCGTCTCTCTGTGTGTGTGTGTGTGTGTGTGTGTGTGTGTGTGTGTGGGTGTGTGTGTGTGTGTTCTTTTCTTTTTCTCTCTTTTTTTCTCATAGCCCTCCCCCCCCAACACACACTTTTTTTTTTTCTATATGTATGTTTGGTAAAAAAAAAAAAAAAAAAGGATTACTCCTTATGTGGCAAGGTTATATTTTTTTTTACGTTGATTAAACGGATTAAAAAGTTTTTTAAAAAATTCATTGTGAAAACGTTCATATTCCTTTGTCTGTAAAGGAATGCTATAATCGTGTAGAAAAAGACACCAAAGCTCGTGTGAATTATACTGTAAATCGGCACACCTCTTACAGCATGTCTTTGTTGGATGTTTTCCCAGGGAAATTTCCAGTTGTGTTTTTAGACTTAAATATAATTCATTAAAATGTAAATATGTTGATACTGCAAAATGCATATGAGGGAAAAACTTTTTGACATTTCATGTACTATTGTAATTGTCCCATTATGCGGCAGTACCTACCCAATTTTTGAGTTACCAAATAGACTTACAATTGATGATTTTAAGACTCCAACTTCAAATCATTCATTTTTGGCTGTTGTATCAAAATATTCACTTCGCAGTCCTGTTGGTACATTAGTATGAGATTTCAGTATTTTTTGAAGCAAACATTGTTTATGTTGTTCGTTGCTGACTGATCTAAGCTTTATTATCAAATTATGTTTTCATTTCATTTCAATGTCATCTTGATGTATATCATTTACAAATATCACACAAATCGTCTAAAAGCACACCATGTGAAAAGACGTAAAACTAAACAAACACACACACAAGCAAACAGCCAGGAATTCTTGTGGTCCTCTCTGGCACAGATGTCTTCTTCCACACGCATAAGCCATTTCTCAGTCTTTTTCTTTTGACGCACATTAAATTATCAAGAAAGGAACACGTTTGTGTGTGTGTGTGTGTGTGTGTGTGTGTGTGTGTGTGTGTGTGTGTGTGTGTTTTAGCTTGACAACGTGCAGAGCAACTTGCAGAAAGCGCCTTTTTCTTGCATTTTGTTTTCTAATACGGATCGGACGCTACAAGTCACGTGGCAGGTATCGACAAGCAGCCTGTTTTTTAACAATCCTCTGTTCCTAAACATACTTAGCAATGAAGCTGCCACGTAAGAGTTGTGGCTAATACAAGGTGACTTGTCTGATGTTTGCAGTCCAAATATACGCAACGTCACTCAGTATATCAAGGGCTCACTCATCTTTGGCACAGAAGAAACGTTTTAACGGTCTACCCCAAAACACTGTGCACAAGTCAGTACACCATAAGATCTCATTACCAAACATCAATTGTGGGTAGAAAGAACTACAGGCTACACACGCTTACCTGCACCTGACATTGAACTCTGGGTATACAATTGTGGGGTGTTTGAGTTCCCATCGCTGGAACTGTCTCTGGGGCTCACCACACGGAGCTGCGCATCCAGTGTAAAAGGGCCGTAACCCAGAATGCCACTATAATACAGGAAACCATTGTCTGATGAAATAAAAAAAAAGTGCAGTCCTATGTGCCTTGAATCGTTGAGGTTGTTTGAGGCACTACTGCCATGTAGACCACGTAGTTTTCTTGGAAAATCTTTGAAGTAAGTCGTATGCTTTCAGCGGAAATGCAGAACCAATCAGAAAAGGTAACACAAATTCACTGCGCTTGAAATATAATGGAACTGATAGGTAGAAGTCACTCGGATGATAATTACTGTCCCACATAGACCACAGACATGACATTTGACGACTAATCACAAGTTGAAGACTAGTATATACTATTGATGCACAATGTCTATCGAATTCGTTTTAACTTAAATGAATGGCGCATGCAATGTCTTAGATTCACTTAATGTATTTTAACATTTAAATTTGGTAGACTGTGAGTGATTATAGATTCAGATAGAAAATAACATTTTACCAACACCGTGCATGTGATCTTACAAGGGTAGGCTGGCTGGCATTTGCTCCTCAATTATGATTTTTCTTTTAAAATTAGTGATTCGTTTTTGTTTTTTTTTTTAACTTGTGGGATCTTTTCGGTTTTCCTCTTGTGATAGCTGGCCAGGTATTGTTCGGTTTGCACTTTCATATTTCTGTTCACGATGATGCTATTTACAATAAGAATCTCTTTAGACCTTGATGGAAATCACCCGTCTGACTTCTCCTTCTCCTTCTTCTTCTTAACTCGAAAGTGAACAACAAGCTTCCGGTTCTTTTAAAGCTAGCTCAGGACAGAAAGGCATATGAATGAAAAGAATATGTTAGAGACTTCGGTCTTTTCTTTCAAGTGATAAATACTTACGCGTGCACCATAGTTTTTCTAATTTCTTAAACAATTGGTGATGAGTTTGGCTGACTTGTTTACCTTTTTTATATGTTGCCAATTGGATACCTGACCAACGGGAAGATATGTGCTACGAAGATCTCGCTCAACCATCTGCCTGCAAGTACGTAACCAGGAAAATGCTCTTGGTCATGGCATCGTCGCATTCTGGCTATATAACAGTACATGGGAATCTCAGTAGAATTTATAATGTTGTTTTTCCTGGCTTTCAAGAGGAAGACTCTATCTGTTCCAGATGGAAATCTAGTTGTAATTAGTTTCAAGGAAACGACATTACGTGTGGTGGTTGTAGATGTCAGTTTGTTTTGTCATTCTATGACTTTTTCAGCTGGTCGCTTCCGAGAATCAAAAACTCTTGTTTGGAAGAGGATGAGGACAGAATTTAGTTCCGATTTCATGCACGTATTTCAGGCAACAAAAATATCAATTGTTCTGCCAGGTGGATCTTGTATCGAAAAGAAAACAAACTGTTTCCAGTTCTCTTTTTCCTTCTTCTCTCAGGACAAAGCTCCAGAGAAGTTTGTCCAGTGGTCTGTGGGAACTGTTCTGTGGATCACTACGCCAGCTTCCATCACCACGTGGCTTGTAATCACCAGAGAGAGTGTGAAGATGGACGGGATGAAACAGAACACTGCTCCTTCAGCAGTCCTGAATGTCAGGGCTTTGGTGGCATTCTGTAACAGTTGTTACAAATTTGTTCATGATGTGATTCCAATATATAGAAATGAACCCGATGTTATAGAATTAGGGACAAGGCACTGTGGGTTCACTTGGGGGCAGGTTAAATTTCCCGAAGTGTATGAATGATTGGTTTGTTTCACTTAAAAATTTAACAAAGATGCACGTCCTAAGATTACGAAAACACTGGGTTTGGTTTTTACAGTAATGGTGTATCGTTACCAAATATGTATAGACATGAGATTCTAGATATGCGTTCTGTACTTTATCATGCGTTTAATATTACCGACAAGCTGAGGATTTTCAAACAAACCATGGCACACAATGGACGGAAAAAATGTTATTCCTCAGGTAATTTTCAGAGTCGATCAGGACTACTTGCAAACGATGACTGCACTACTTGGGACACGACAATCCACGGATTAGTTTGTGAATTCAATTCGACCAAATCAGACAGAGAAACATTCATATCAGCCAAATGGAATTTCATTCACCTCCACACCTGCGTTTATTGCTGGGCAACTATCTGTGATCAAATGCCTTAGTGGTCAGGTGACTCATTCATTTCTAGTGTGTGGTTCTGATCAATACAAAGTGTGTGGCAAAGAACCTGTACATTGTACTTTTTCCAGATCGAATGTCACACAAGAACAGTTCTTACGTATTGAAGCATCATACCAGTGGTTCTCCTCAGTTTACATGTAATGATGGAGCGACTGCACTACCTTTCACCCTGGTATGTGATTTTCATACATGACTGTGCTGACAAAACTGACGAATCCGTCTGTCAATATCCTGCCTGTATTAACATGTTCATGTGTGCAAATGGCCAGTGTTTGCCCTACCACAATATATGTGATCAAACGTCCCATTGTGACGATGAGTCAGATGAAACAACAGTGTGATACATTTTCCCAATTAATAATTTTGCACTTGTATATGCCATCCCCTGTTCTCATCAATTTTGATGGCGTTAGAAAATTCAGGTCAGTACCAACGAACTCCACAGAGACCTGTCCTGACAGCCACTATCGTTGTCCTGGCGACTTCAACGACTGCCTGCCTGTCTACACTCAATGCAATGGATTGTATGATTGTATTGGCCACCAGGATGAAGGAGGATGTGAAGACATGACGTGTCCAGGATTTTTCAGGTGCAGAGCATCCACGATCTGTGTGCACAGTGACCATCTGTGTGATGGCTGGCCTCATTGTCCAATGCGTGACGATGAGTTAGTGTGTTTATGTCTCCTGTCCTGTGGGTTTGTCTGTGTCAAGGTCACACTTTTCTCTCTGCTCTCAGCCCTTCTCCATGGCGCTTTTTTTTTCCGCCGCATCTTCGCTACTTGGATGCCACAGGTTCTGGTATGACACTGTCTGATGTCAATAACCATGCCTGGATTGTCCACCTGATTCTTGCTAGATGCTCTTTAACCTTCTTGCCTAAGTGAATGCAAGGAATTTAAGAAAACTTGACCTCAATGAAAACAAATTTGTACATGTGAATATGACATGTTTCCTGAGTTTGAAAAATCTTCAAGCATTATCTTTGTCCAATAATCCCATAGTTTTCACTGTATGCTGATCTGACCTCTGACCTCCAGCAGCACACACTGACGACGTTGGATCTGTCACATACATCTCTGACAGTGTTAGAGACTGTGGTCTTCTCAGCATTCCCTAGACTACAACAACTGAGCTTCAATTTCACGTCCATCCATACCATCAGTCCAAGTGGGTTTCAGTTCATTCAGCAGTTGACTGATCTGTACATGGATGGTAGCCCAGTGAAAACCTTTCCACTGGACATCTTCAAAGATCTCTCTCATTTAAGAGTCATAGTCGCACAAAATTTTAAGTTCTGTTGCGATGAACTACTCCCCAACAACTTTGATAAATCATCTTGTCATTCTCCCCAAAATGAAGTTTCGTCGTGTGAGGATTTACTGCAGTCGTGGATGTACCGTGGCTTTCTGTGGGTCATCACCTTTCTGTCTCTGACTGGCAACCTGTTCTGTTTTTGTGCACGTCTGCTCGCAAAAAGCATGACATCCTCGAGCGGTTTCAGTGTTTTCGTTATTAACCTTACAGTGGCAGATTTTCTTATGGGTGTTTACATTGCTGTCATTGGAACAGCCGATCAAATATTTTATGGCACATATCTCCATTATGAGGAATCATGGAGAAACAGTGACACCTGTAAAATGGCGGGGTTTCTGTCTTTCTTTTTCCAGTGAGGTGTCAGCCCTGATCATCTGGCTCATTACACTGGACCGCTTCATCGTTCTTCATTTTCCCTTCAGTTCATTTCGATTCGAGAAAACGTCAGCAGCAGTTTGCCTGTCTGATAGCATGGATTTTAGGCTATTCCCTAGCTTTGGTACCACTGCTTCCAGTGACTTCACATTGGGAATTCTATGGTCAGAGTGGTATCTGTATACCTCTGCCAGTTACCAGGCACGAGTTCAAAGGGAAACTCTATTCTTTTAGTATATTCATTGTTTTCAATTTTATTCTTTTTTTGTTTATCTCTGCTGGTCAGGCTCTCATCTACTGGTCCATTCAGGCCAATGCACTGAAAGCCAATACAACGAAAAGATCACAGGATGTGACCATAGCTCAGCGGTTAATTACTGTTGCAGTAACAGATTTCATGTGCTGGTTTCCCATTGGAATTAGTGGAATACTGGCATCGAGTGGTACTTCTATTCCTGCAGAAGTAAACGTGGCCCTGGCTATTTTTTTGTGCTACCCCTGAATTCTGCAGTGAACCCTTTCATGTACACATTCAACACTCTAGCAGAAAAACGGAGAATATCCAGTGAAGCCAAACTTTCCAAATGTTGGAATCCTATGCTGATTTCATCACGAATTAATCTACAAACAGTCCGCTTAGCTACATAACGTTTCTTAATTTGTCTAGTTCAAAATGTGCTGAGCATTCTAGTAAACAAAATATCTTGAACTCTGCTAATAAAAACAAAAATTCAGAGAAGGATATGCATACGTGTGTTTTTATGTATACATACCACCACCTTCTAAGACAATCGTCAGATACACAGTCGCACATACAGTCGCACACACACACATCACACACATACACATACACTAACGCGCGCGCGTGGGCTCACACGCGCGCACACACACACACACCCACACACACACACACACACACACACACACACCACACACTCACACACACCACACACTCACACACACACACCACACCCACAGAGATAGAGAGCGAGAGAGAGATAGAGAGAGAGAGAGATAGAGCGTGAACAAACATTCAGTGATCAAGGAATATCAAAAAACAACATTCAGTGATCAAGGATATCAAAGTTGACAGAATTTTATTTAAAGGGAGGGCGTGGGTATTACTAGATTACCAACAATTGTACTGCCAATTGATGTGCGACCAGGAGCTAGCACCAGCCATAGACTTCCCTAATGGTTGGCCAAGATACGACAACTCTGTTTCTTTCCTAACATTAAAAGTGATAGACTCTGCCAATAAAGGTGAATCATCGTGGAACTGAAGGCGATTAGAAAGTTGGGATGCTTTTCTAAACAACTTCATGTGCCATGACTTTGGTTGTAGTTGTGACTGTGGGAAGAGAACAGGTGAGCCCCCTCATCCCCCCTACAGCCCATGTCCTACTCAATGCCCTCCATGATGAGGTTATCACTTTGTAGCTCTTCCTTTTTCCAATAAACAGCCTCTCAAAAATGTCTAACTTTTTTTTTTCCCTTTGACATCCTGCAGGGGTGAAATAACTCATCGAAGTGGTTCTGCATGAGATGAGCAGATGTATGCTTTTGTTACACTAGGTAATTTGAGCATAGGTTAAGACCTCATTTATTCAAACAGGTTTATCATGCTTTCATGACTCTCAACGCACTCTGTTAACAAGGATGCCATTATGCAGTGGGAAATTTAGGTAAGGTTTCATTACAAAGTAAATGTTGTGTGTGTGTGTGTGTGTGTGTGTGTGTGTGTGTGTGTGTGTGTGTGTGTGTGTGTGTGTGTGTGTGTGTCCATGGGGAGGGAGGGGGAGGTGTGGGGGGAGGGCAATATGAACAACAAAATTCGTAGGCATATAACACCGGCAGTAGGCGACCCAAAACCATCCTGAGAGAGCCAGCGCTCGAAACAGATCTGTTGATTTTAAAACTTTCCTTTTACCATACTGTTTTTAACAGATGTTTGCTCCCCAAGGGGTTGAGCACTTTATACTTTAGAGTTCAGGGATGCTAGATGGGGTTTACATAATCAGCCACTTTTCTGTAGTGCATAAATTGCATTTTTTTAGAAATGCTGTTGTATGGTATTGCTCTTTTTATAATTTTTTCCATGATATGTTGTAATCTATTTTCTTATCTTTAAGCTTCCAAATATATTTGCTTAATTCTGTTTGGTTTTTATATTTTTTCCTGTTTGAAGGACTGTTTACAGTTTGCATATCTGGTTTTAAAATGGTTAGCCGTGATCCCTATGTATGTTTCTTTATCACTGTCTGTTGTTACTGTAGCTTGGTACACAATATTATTGTAGAGACATTATTCAGAGGGCTGGTGGTTTTTTTTGTGCAATTACAAGATGTCCCTTTCGTCACCCTCTTTGGTTGTATTGCTTTTGGTTTTATTGGAAGAATCAATTATATTTTTAAGGTTGGGCATACACGAGTACGATAGCTTGATGGGTGTCTTTTTATTGAATATTTTAGATAGTACATGTTCTTTTGGGAATGATGTTGTAAGGATTCTGAAGAATTCTTTTCCTACGTTAGTTTTTTGTTCTTTCCATCATATGGAGGGTTATACCATATAATCTTTCTTTTCCTGTTTTTTTTCTTATTGCTGTTCATGTTGTTATCTGGGTTATATTGTAATTTGTAGTAGTTGTAACCACTTTTTTACAGCGCCTCTTGGTATTCGGCTGCTGCACTGTTAAATGCTTTCTCATTGCATGACAGTTTAGACAGTCTTTTGTTTATACCATTAGGTATGGTTTTTAGAATGGAGGGTGGATGGTTACTTTTGATGTCTACGTAGACAGGTGTGTCATTAGGTTTTTTATATGGTTTGTATGTATGATCCTTGAGGTCTAATGTTATGTCTAATAATTTACTATTTTTTTTTTTTGTTAGCTTCTACTGTAATTTTTAGGGTTATGGCTTGGAACATTTTACAAAGTTTTTCTTCTTGTTTTTCAATGGTTTTTGGTTTATTGTTTAGCATGGCAAGGCCATCATCTCTGTATAGCCAACCTGTTTACCAAGTATTTTCTGTATATGAGACAACATGAAGAGTCCAACTAATTCACAGGTTTCAGCTCCATCATAAGATCCCATCGTGACATCGAATGTGGAATTTTTGCTTTTTTTTTTTTTTTTTTAATCCAAGTTTCATTGTTGCTATGGAGGAGGGTTTTCTTAGTGTGGAAATAATTTCCATCTCAGAATCTGTTATATTTGTATATTTGTTGGCGAATCTTAGAGCTTTAGTAAGTAATTCCTCATCAATAGAAGGGTAGAAATCCACTATGTCAAAAGTAATGAACACTGTTTTTTTTCTGTTTGTTCAATTCTTTAAACATTGGATAACTTCATAACTATTTTTCCAGAGATTATATTCAGTGTTTGTTTTTATGTCCTCTATTGCTTTTTTTCCAGGATTTTTTTTTTACTGATCTTGCCTAGTTCAGATTTTGATGGGTTTATTAGTCTGCAAGTAGGGTTGTTATGGAAGTTAGGTTTGTGGTCTTTTAAGGGTTATGAAAGCTTCTTTTATTGCTGTTGTTTCTATCCTATCACCTAATCCATGTGGTGCACAAGTTCCTTTTCTTTTTTGGCAGATGTTGTCATATATAGTCTTATCAGCTTTTTTTTTTTTTTTTTTTTTTCTGATATATCTTGTTGAGGAGTTGAGAGTACTCATTAGGTTCCATTTTATAGAAATTGCTTGTCTTGTCAGCCTTTATGATATTTTTTTGTCATTTTGGATTTGTTTTATGTCATTATTCAATGTTGTTTGGAAGTTATTATATGATTTTCTAAATTCAATACTAGCTATTATTTTTTTCATGCTTTCTTCAAAAGTTTTCATTTCCTCTATTACAGGTGGCGATCTCCATGACTTAAAACCATAAGTTTTTTTTTTTTTTATCTTCCTTTTTAGCATCTGGATTCAAAAACACACAGAACAAACAGATATGGAGATATAGGGTCCCCCTTGACGGCAACCTCTTCCAATTGAAAAGCCTGACGACACTTTTCCCTCCCCGTTTCACTATTACGTAAGATTTTATCTTATCGTAAAAAGATGATATCCATCGTTGTATTCCTCTTCCAAATCCGAATGCACCCAGAATTTTATTCATATATGACCAGTGTAACTGAATCGAAAGCTTTCTCGAAATCGACAGAGATTAATACCCTCGCAAGCTGTTCACTTCTAAATAATGAATTAAATCATATATTGTTCGTAAACTATCTCCTATATATCTATCTGGAACGAATCCCGTCTGGTCCTCATTTATGAGTTTTGGTAAAAACATTTTTATTCTGTTTGCAATACAGGCTGAAGCAATTTTGTAGGTTTACATTTAAAAGTGAGATAGGTCTCCAGTTCTTCAAGTATTCTCGCGGTTTCTCCTCCTTTTGGAAGACCAATTATTATTCCTTCTTTTTTGTGTTACAGACATTCCTCCATTACTGTATCCCTCATTTAGAGAACGGACAACAAAACCTCCCAACTGTCTCCAGAAGAATTTAAAAGAAATTTACTGTCAATCCCGTCTACTTCTGTTCCAGGACTCTTATCATTTTCCATATTTTTTTAGGACTTTGGTAGCTTCTTCTAAGGTAATTAATCCCTCCAAGTGTTTCCGATTCTAACTGATTTAGTTTTTGGCATGTTTTTCTACATATTTTCCAATCTCAATATTACTCATGCTTAAAAGTAATGAAAATACCATGCCCCTCTGCTCCCCCCCCCCCCCCCCCCCCCCCCCCCCCCCTCTGTTTATCGCATCGGGGTTTTACACACTTGTACCTTTCCATTTTTTCCCCATTTTTGTGTCAATCGTAATATCTACCTGATATGACTTGCTTACATTAGCATTTACGCCGCCACAATTGTCTTTTTTTAATCTTAAAAGTACTTTTTCTTTCATTTCATTACCTCTCAAGAAATCATGACTACTGTGGAGATGGCACTAACATTTAGAAGTTGTTTGTTATACCCCCATTGTTTCAATTCAGCATTTTTGCAGTAGCTCAGTCTTTTGGTATGGCAATGTAATAATCATGACCATGTGGAAATTGACTTCTTTGTCTGTCTTTTCTTTCCCCACAGTTATCATGGAATCTTCGTTCTTTTCAATTCTTTTTCTGTAACACGTTTGGATCCAAACAAATCTTAAATAAAATGTCAGCGAACCGCCCAGAGAAACGTGGACAAAACGAGTCACAAGACAAACCACAACGCGTTTCGACCTCTTAGGTCTTCTTCAGGTGCAACAACAAAAATGAAACAAATAATAACGAAAATGCACTAGCTTTGATCGCTTCTGTGTGTAGCGCAAGAAAAGCGTTTCTCTGGGCGGTTCGCTGACATTTATTTAACATTTGTTTAGATTTCCGCCTGCAGTCGTTTCACTTTGCAACTAGATCTAACGTTTTTGGATCCATTAAAACACAAACAAACAAACAAACAAACAACAAACAACAGACAGACAAACAAAGAAACAAACAAACTACGAGGTATTGGAGAGACCATAATTTGCTTGTGTATTCATAGTTTAGAAGCTGCACAGTAAGGTATTACAGAATGTATGGAATTTAGTCAAACAATTGCACATTTCATTTTGGAACACAGGAGCTGTGACAGCTGCACAGAAATCTGTTTTAATAGCCGTCTGGAACACTTCGTATTTGTGTGTTTTCCATTCACTTGTCTGTTTGGACTGTTTACTTCCTCTTTGTCAGATAAACTGTGAGATCATTGTTGATAATGCATTCACTATTGGGTCGTCTCTCCACTTGTTACTGATACTGTTCGTATTCTATATACTGTAAGCGGGCGGCCATGTCAGGTACTTTATCTGGCTCTAGGATTGTTGCAAAACAGGGCATAGAAACAGGCAGCCACAGCCATGCACAAAATATATCACATACTTTTTCAGTCTTTTATAAACCCACTT
>JADBJO010023120.1:10000-12584 GCA_016801955.1 Conus betulinus
TCGTCATCATCATCATCATCAGCATCATCAATCACCATCATCTATCCCCCACCATATCAACCCATCACCATCCATCCAAATCATCCATCATCATCACATCCATCAAAACCTCCCATTCCCGATCAAAATCAATCAGCAAACCACCCACATCATCATCCACCAGCATCCACCATCCGGGTCCCCATCATCAATCACATCAAAATCAATCATCAATCACCATCATCCATTCATCAACCATCATCACACCATCGTCCCCCCCCCCCCCTCCTGCACCTCCAATCACCATCGTCCCCCCCACCCCACGGGTCAATCCCATCATCACACATCATCATCCCACATTTAATATTATAGTAAGTTAGTAGTATAAAGTAAGTAGTAGTTAGTAGGTCAAGTAGTAAGTTTAGTTTAATTAAGCGTAGTAGTAATTTTCACAACCCTAAACCCCGTGTTGGGGCCCCCACATAAGTTTCTTGCAATTTGGCTGTTCAGCAGAAGGAATCCATTCAACCTGGTGTGGTTGATACCTCCCCCATGTTGATGGCCCGTACTCTGCGGTAGTGTTGGGATATTTGCTTTTTCATTGCACGCACGTTTGCCCCCATGAAGAATGGATGATGAAAGGACAGGGAGGGAGAAGGAATGAAGGGATTAAGATGTTAACAATGAAACAAGGATAAGATTTCAAAAATGGAGGCGACCTGATCTTTAACGGCGGAGGAAACGACAAAGCAAAAAAGGTTTTTTAGAAAGGGAGTTGGTGTGGGGTTTACTGCCCGCAACAAATGGAACCCATTGGGGACAACAGCAAATCAGGGCAAACAAGACAACGATGCCAATTTTCGACCCTTCCTTGGGGTGTCTTCTTTCCCACGCGAAAAAATGATTTCAACTTTAACATTTAGGGAACCGTAAAACAACAAAGAAAAACAAAGAGGAAAAACCTGTAACATCCTGATTGCCCATGTGGTTGCCCTTTGTGAAAGGAATTGGCCCGCCAGAAAAAAGGGAAAATGCACACAAGACGGGGATTTAATTTGGAGAAGGAAAAGGACAGGGGGGGGGGGGGGGGGTTGGGTTTTTTTGCCGTGTGGAATTGAGGGGAAGGGAGTTGAGGGCGAAGATGGGGTTTGGTGGGGGTTTTTTTTTTATTGGGGGGTTGGTTGGGGGTTATAACATGGTGAACGGTTTTTTTGTGGTAAGAATTGATTTGTTAATCAAAGGCCCTGAAGGGGGGGTGGTTGGTTATATATTATAGATTATATTACTTTGGTAGTGTTTTTGAAAACTCCATCGGAAACCATAAAACTACTGTTATTTCACACCAGCCCCTTTTTTTTTTGGTATAGCAATAATCTTCCCTTTCGTAAAAACTGAAACTGAAAAAGGCCAGAGGAGTCAAAATTACCCACTTTCCGCACGGTCCAAACTGGAGTAGAAAACAATCATGTGTTTCGAAATACCGGTAAAATCTGACCAGGATTTATGATGTTTAGTGAGCCTTCCCTCCCTATTTGGGGAGAGTTGGTCCTCCCCCCCCCACTTGGAGACTTCATAAGGCTGCTGAAGAAGGTTCATTTTAGAAATGCATTTTGAGGTATTCCCCCCCCACTCACCCACTCAAGCAACATACTGTCCGCAAGTTTCGGTCCAGAATAATCCTACCACGCAGAAATTTTATGGAAAGGGCTTATCACACCCCCCTAATTTTTTACAATCCCCTGAGACCATAAGACACAATCCTTTTGGTTTCTATAATTCAATAATAAAATAAGATATAGAATTAATATATACAATCCTCCAACACCCCTTTCCCCCCCTCATTTAGCATTAATTATCAACTTCCCAGTTTTTTAAACCCACAGACCGTCCCACATGGATACACACACCACCCCCCCCCCCAATAAACTACCCACACAACCCCCATCGCCCCCCTCAACTTCTCCCCTCCCTTCCCACGCAACCCCCCCCCCCCCCCCCCCCCCCCCCTCCTTTTTTATCTTCTCGCATAAAAATCCCCTCCTGTCCCCATTTCCCTTCTGGCGTCCCATTCTCCCTTACACAGAAACAAACACTTGGACACAGAAATAAGTTTCTCTTCGGGGGGCGTTTTCCCTTTGTTTATGTACTGGTCCCCCCTAACTGTGTACAATGTGGATTTTTTTTTTTTTTGGTGTGAGAAGACCCAAGAGGTCCCGAAAATGCCATCGGTGGTGTCCCCTGTCCCTGTGGTGCGTTTTGTTTTTGTTTGTTTTCCCATGTACCCCCTTGGCGTGGTAACTAACCCCCCACTCCTTTCCCTAAAATGATGGTGGAAAAATGATGATGGAAAATAAAAATGAATGATGATGAATGATTGATTTCAACTTGGTTAGTACACCAATTTCCCCAAGAAAAACCTCTCTAATGTGCCCAATTAAAAATAATGGAAATGATGATGATGGAATGAAGGATGAATGAATGACACATGAATTGATTGAATGAACAAAGGAGAAGGAGAAGGGGACAGGAAAATGAGTGATTGAAAAACGAACCCGACGAAACGAGGATTAATTTACTAGGTTTAGTGGTTAGTTTTTGCCTTAGT
>JADBJO010023120.1:14333-26967 GCA_016801955.1 Conus betulinus
ATCTTCCACTCTGCAACACCCAGCACAAAACACTATCCTCATGACGTCTCCTGTCCATCTTCCACTCTGCAACACCCAGCACAAACACTATCATCATGACGTCTTCTGTCCATCTTTCACTCTGCAACACCCAGCACAAAACACTATCCTCATGACGTCTTCTGTCCATCTCTCACTCTGCAATACCCAACACAAACACTGTCCGCATGACTTCTGTCCATCTTCCACTCTGCAATACCCAGCACAAAACACTATCCTCATGACGTCTTCTGTTCATCTTCCACTCTGCAATGGCCAGCAGGACGGTCCTGGGCAGAGAATCACGGCGGCACACGTGCACAACGAAATTTACAGAGCAAGACGCACGTTATCTACCGAGCATCCGATGCCCTCTGAACAAAAAGATTCTGTTCCTTCTTCCTTCTCCTACCGGGACCACACAGTCTTGGGAATCCTGTGTCCAACAGGTGTTTATGGGGGTTCGAATGCTGGCCGGGGCTGCCAACCCGATGCCTAATTCTTTTCTTTTTTATCCTAAGTTTTTATTTCTATTGTTTTGTTTTCCCAGGCTAACACTTTTATTAACTTGTAAAGAAATTTACGAACGGAAAACGTGAAAAGAGAACAGTACTAACAACAACAAAATGGACAGTAGCTTACATAAACAAGTTAGAAAGCAGCAATAAGTTTTACAAAAACGAACAGCAAATCCTATTTAACATAACATACATAGTACAAAACAATAACAGCCTTGTCTGCACTGGCAGTGTCACCCATTCACCTTCTTTCTACAAAACAGGAAATAAACAAAATGCTTCAGATTAACATATTAGGGTAGTAACAACGAAAATGGCAACTAGGAGGTAAATGCATCTCTTACCTAAATGCTTTACACAAGAAGAGACCAAAGCTCTTCATTTGTGCATAACTGTTGGAGCTGAGTAAAACACACAATCTAAACATGCAGGGATGTCTACATATTTTTTGTGGAATAAAGTTCTGGCGGATGTCTGCCAAAGCGGGACAGCAAAACAAGAAATGCAATTCATTTTCCTCTCCCTGCATGCACATTGGACAAATTAAATCGTTTTCTCTGTATTGCCTGTACCTTAACTGGTGAGTTTTTATATCAGATACGCCCAGTCTAAACTTAACTATCAATTTTTTCAAATACATATCTAGATCAAACCTTAAATACGATTGATTATTACCAACATTTGAATAGTTTCTATACAAATCATACCTTTCACTAGTCTGAATATGATCATTCCATGTCTGCCATCGACAGTCTATTAACCTTTGACGAAAAGAAACGCACGAACAAACGCTGATCCCCAACACCCCCATTCAGCCATACATCACCAAAGCCATATTCCACACAATATCAGACGCACATTCGACACCCAGTTTTTCTTTCCCCTTGCATCCAATTCTAGCAACATATCATACGATTTGCGTGGTAACCTAAAATCATCCATGTGCAAAAGCTTTAACCAGTATCTAACACACCTTACGGCTGAACAAATGGACAGTGGGTATCGGTGTGTTTTTCTCCATAGACTAAATCATTAGAGACGCGCTTATCTAAACCTAAAAACCTTTTAAGTGCAACAAATGTACTGCTTCACAATGTACAACCGCTTTCTCCAATCCCCAGATTTCAGAACCGTAAGCAAAATGGGCTGTATTTGAGAATCAAATATTTTAAAAAATAAATCAAGAGAATTATATTCAATGCATTCAATCTTTTCATAACAGTTATCAACGCATTTTTTGCTCTACTAGCAGGTCTTTACAAGCGACGGTAAAGCTCAAACGTGTCGAGAAATAAATCCCCAAGTATTTATAAACATTTGAGACAGGCATAGCAATACCATCGAACATCCATCTCTCTCTAGCTGCCAGATACCCCCCCCCCCCCCCCCCCCCCCCCTTTCTAAAGACAACTATATTACTTTTATTCAAATTCACTTTAAGTTCCAAAGAGTTTGCCGCCCTGCATAAATTGTTCAGTTGACGCTGTAGACCCACTACTGTTTCTGACATTAAAAGAACATCATCCGCTAACAAAAGAATAAACAATTCTAAGATATCCCTTGGAAATTTTGCCCCATGAAGACCATTATTAATAACATCAATCGCCAGCTCATTAATGAAAAAGAAAATAGAACAGGACTACACGCATCGCCCTGTCTTACACCCAGCTGCACAGATTATATATTCAGTCAATTCGGACCCGTTTCTAACTCTACTTTTCACAAGTTTATACATAGCTTTAATACTACAAAACAGTTTTTTCCTTTTACACCATTTTTCAACAGTACCTTCCACAAAAAATGCCTATTAATAGAATCAAATGCTTTTTCAAAATCAATAAATGCAACATAAAATTTACGATTTGAACAGAACTGTTTTTGCACAAAGGCAAGAAGGTAAACAAATGGTCAATAGTGGAATATCCTTTTTTGAATTCAGCTTGATGTTCTCCAGTAATATTATTGAAATACGCCCCACTCCTGTAATCTTTTATTAATGATTGAACTATACAATTTACTGCTGATATCAACCAAACTAATGCCCCTGTAATTGTTAGGGTTATTTATGCTTCCTTTCTTAAACAGAGGCAAAATAATTGACTCTGACCAGTTGTCTGGAAAAAGCCCATTATCAAAAAGTTTATTAAAGAATTTTAAGAGAAAATCGATGATCTGGACACCAGCGTTTTTCAACAATTCTCCAACAATCTGATCTAGCCCAGCAGCTTTTTTATTCTTCAGTTTACGCAGTGCAAACAGCACCTCCTCTTCAGAAATAGGACGGTTAAAATATTCATTTTCTCCATCATTGTTTGCCATATCCTGCACATCCTCATCAACAATATCTTTTTTTCCAGTAAGTTTTTTAAAATGTTCAAACCACGCTTCCTGAGAGATGTTGTTCTTCGGCTGGTTTCTTTTAAATGGAACTCTTTTTAACCGTTCTCTCCAAAATTCTTGCTGTGAGGGGAGAGACCTTATCATGTCATCAAGCAAAGTTTTATTAAACATTTTCTTCTTTCTTTTTAAAAAGTTCTTATATTCTCTCCTTGCTATAACATAAATACTTCTATCTGTGTCCTTTAAGGTTCGCAAAGAAATTCTCAACAATCCTTGTGTTTTCCTTTTCATCACCCTACATTCAGTGTCAAACCAATCTTCATTTGACACCCCCCTTCCTTGTTTGCACCTGCTTCTTCATAAATTCTGCACAACTTTTAATATAATCATTAAATGAATTCAAAGCCATGTTTATATCCACATCAATTAATTCTGTCGCACGTTTTAATTTAGCTAGCATTTCTGTATCGCACAAATTATTTCTGTAAATTAATGCATTATTGTCATTCCAAACGAACTTATCAAACACAATAACATCAACTTCAACAGGTTTATGATTAGTTTCCCTGGAGACATTAACATGAAATTCAAGGGGTAGATGATCAGATTCAATTCTTTGGGATACAAACATGTAGCAAGAATCAGAAAAAGAATGAGAACAATCTTTAGAAACAAGAAAATAAGCATTAACACTGCTACCGCTATCTGCCAAGTATGTATAGCACCATAACGGTCGCCCTGACATACACCATTCATTATGTACAAGTCAAAAGCAGTACAGAGATTCAACAATAATTTGTCATAATTATTGAAAACAGTATCATGTGAACATCGATCACTACATGGTGGATGACTGTCTGTTTCAACAGCTGAGTCAACAATGTCCGTATACATATCGGGAGAAAAATTGGCCGTTCTCTACTGTTTAAGTCACCACATACAATAACATCGACATCACCAAGCGACAACAAACAGTCAGCCAAACATTCTTCAAGCGTGAAAATGCCATTATCAATATCAAAATGAGCATAGAAAGGGGACCCTTCCGGCTGAACATATGCACAAATTAACACAATGTTTTTAGCAGAACGTAATAAAGTTTTATCAATCAAAAACACACAAACATTGAAATAACGAACGTCAATCCACTTCACAAAGGGAAGAAATTCTTCTTTAATAAGACAAACAAGACTCCCAGATCGCCTCCCTTGTTCTGACAGTTTTGACAGCAGCTTTACAGAAGGATTTGTATCCAACAAAGATATCCATACTGAACATTTCCAAAAGGTTTCTCCAAAACAAATAAAATCAAACCAGAGGCATGTGAAACAAAATCATTATTAATAAATTTTGAGAGTAAACCATTCACATTCCATGAAATAAATTTAAAAACGTTTTTTTACACACAGATCTGACGGGAAACTGAGCACCTGTACTACGAGTATTGTTATCATCAAAACAAGTGTTATCATCAACACTCTCGTCCATAACATCATCTTTAATTTCGCCGCCAGGAACATAATACAAGTGCCTGTTTTCAGCAAACCGCTCCTGACCCAAAAACACATCAACACGATCGCTCACTTCAGCAAAATTGTTCTGAAAAACCCGTGCACAGCGACCATCGTCAGGCATGACGGATTCGCGATTAGTTTAGGGTTTCACCCGGTATCAGGTCAGAATTGTTCCCTAAAGAAGTGTGTTGCGCAGGACAAGAGGACCGGCCAAAAACCTATCTCTTTTCTTTCAACTGCCCAGAGTCATCGAGAGCAAATTTCCGGCCATCTATGAGATGATGGTCGAAAAACCATTGCTACTCTTTTACCCCTGCCCCTGGCCTCTTTCAGATGAGGTGTCAGTTTGCGCCTGATTTCTCTTACTCTTGTGGTAAAGTCCTCACCGACAAAAATCTTAGAACCTTTTAACTTAGTTTTCGATTTGAGGATACGGACCTTATCCTTGTAGGCAGAACAACAGGCAATAATGGGGGAATCATCTTTTGCATTCAATCGATGTACTCTATATCAATTCGACCCCATCCACACCCATTCTTTCAGCAATCAACTGTTTCAACTTTCGCTCGCAGTCATCACCGGTCTCATTCTCACCTTTGCTCACACCGTAGAACAACACAATTACTGCGTTTCGAGCGTCCCTCTAGATCGTCTGTTTTCCGTTCAAGATTCGCCAGCTTTTCGGACAGTTCAGAGTTGGCACGACACAAGTTACTGTTCTCGGCACGTAAGTCCAGCACTTCCTCCCTGAGACCCTGAACTTCCTTCCGCAATGCAGAGTACTGCTCTCCCAAGGTCTTCACATCCTTCTGCACATCATCCAACTTACTGTTCATCGCCTTGTTGGTCTCCTGCATCTCCTGCAGCAAGGCCACGATGTCAGCAATGGTGGGCTCCTTAGACACTGACTGGGGTTCCGCCCGTTCTTCCAAAGTCGTCCCAGGTCTGTCAGCACTGGCACCACGGGAACTGGTGCTAAGCCGTGTCTGCCTCAGCGTCGTGTCCGTCTTTGGAGCCTTTGTACCTTCCACAGTCTTCGAGGGTGCTGGTCCGGGATTCTGCTCCACATCACCGCACTGTAGTAACAGTCCGCCCAAAACAGCAAGACCAGGAGCAAACCTACCATGACACCGTCACTCACGCTACGCAGCTTTAACATGGAGACTCTTTCCTCACACACCTTTTGTACATAAAGTGTACAAATACCGGCAAAATATCCACCACATCTTGCTCTGAAAGAAATACCATCCAGTGGCATAGTTCTTTACTAAGTACTATGCACAACGTCAGCACTAAGAACCACCAACACACCATTGAAAATTCCAAAATACTGAGAGAAGAGAAAAGTGCGTCCACTTCCTGTTGTATCCTTAACATGCCCCCCCCCCCCCCCCCCCCCCCAGAGAGAGAGAGAGAGAGAGAGAGAGAGAGAGAGAGAGAGAGAGAGAGCACTACGCTAGATTCCTAAAATTTCTATACAGAAGCATAGGAATCGACAACAACAGTACAAATAAATTACTTATCCAAAAACGACGGTTGAGTTTCAGCTGCCAAGCTCTTGCTCGAAATTATGTATAATGATCGCTCTTTAAGTTTTACCCAACACGAGAAAACCATAGGCTTTGTTCAAGATTACACACATACATATACGCGCGCGCGCACCGACGTCTAATTCTGTTCCTTTCTCGCCAACGCTTGAAATTTGCGATGCCTATGGTCAGAGTTCGGGGTTAAGGAACGTTCAAGTTGTAACAACCAAGTTTGAACAGACGAAAATCGCCCTGGCTCTAAGAAAAAGAATTGAATGTGAAAAAGATGATTTTATCCTGGAAATTTGGGGTCAGTAAATTAGTTCAATGCCAAAGGTCAGCAAAAATAGCAGAACGATGCATGGCTTGTGGACTCCTCGTGTTTCTACGCCATTGGTGGGGCACAAGGATTTTGGAGTGAAAAGTCCTGCAGACGACAGGAAAGTAAAGGGTCATGTGAACTGTGCTTGCGTAGAAAAGGAACGGACATGAGATCTGCCTCAGAGTCAGGTATGGTTTGGGTCAAAGACTGGACTGTGCGATGAATATGTTTTGGTACTGGCTGATCTTCTGACAAAAGCCAGGTGCAGCTGTGAGTGTAATAGAAAATACATAGCGTTTTAGGCCTAAACTGTAAACTGTGGACTCGGACCTAAGTGAGAGTTTATTACCTGGCAGACGATGTGTGGGCCTGTTGTCTAGAGAACTGCTGCGTGTAATGCTCTCAGTTTTCAGAACTGGATTGGTCAGGAGTATTCGTTCTTCAAGATGAACTCACATATACACACATCACTTCATTTTCCAGTTTTTGTGCTTTCTTCATTGGATACTCAAAAACCGATGGTGAATTAGTTGAGATTGTTTAAATGAGATTTTTGTTTTTCGAATGGTCTCACGCACACACACACACACACACACACACACACACACACACACACACACACACACACATGTGCGCGCGCGCGAGCGTGCGCACAGAAAAGAAAGAAGAGAGAGAGAGAGAGAGAGGGGAGACAGAGGCAGAGACAGAGCACAGAGATAACAACAGATTTAGTGTACACACACACACACACACACAACACACAACACACACACACACACACACACCACACACACACACACACATACACACACACACACACACACAACACAACACACACACACACACACACACATACACGCACACGCACATCACACAACACAACACACACACACACACACACACACACACACACACACACACACACACACACACACACACACACAACACACACACACACCACACACACACACCCACCACACCACACACACACACACACACACACACACACACACACACACACACACACACACACACACACTGACGCTATCCACCCATCTCTTTCTCTGTCTTCCTCTCCTGCCTCCTCACACCGTCACAGTTCAGACATCTGCTAAGTCGTATCCAGGAGACCCTCGTCTTTAAATCTCTCACTGTAGTCATTAATTTGCAGGCAACCGGCCTCACATCAGTGCCAAAAAGACTAAAACCATACCCACCAGTAAACACCAGGGGCCAACAGACAATCTCATCGACCAAAACAAGTGGAAGAAGTAGAGAACTTCACATACCTATGCAGCTCCATCAACAACGCCAGTGTCCTCGACCATGAACGAACTGAAGTGTCGTATTGGGAAGGCAACATCAGCATTCAATCAGCTGAACGAAATATGGAACAGTAAGAAACTCTTCCTTGGAATCAGATTGAAACTTTATAACTCCAGTGTATGATTTCAGTGCTGTTATTTGGCTGTGAAACCTGGCAACTGAAGACCACCCAGGAGAAGAAACTCGACGCCTTTGATACTAAGTACCTACGTAAGATCTTGGGCATCAAATGGTCAGACTTTATACCAAATGAAGAGGTCAGGGAGAGGTCCAAACAGCTCCCTGTGTCAACTATCATCTGCAGACGGCGCCTCCACTGGTTGGGTCATGTCTTGAGATTACCCTCATCAAGACCTGCTAACCAGGCTATTAAATGGACCCCAGCAGGCCAGAGAAAAAGGGGACGATCCAGGATGAGCTGGCGACAGACAGTGGAGAGAGACCTCAGACTCGATGACAGAGGATGGAGTGACACTAGCAAACTGGCTGAGGACCGTGCACAGTGGAGCGGAAACTGCGCACACCCAGTTCTCCCTCCATTTCCCGCCCACCCTCCCACCCACCCATCCTCTTCCCTTGCCGGCGCCTACCTCCACTTCTCCCCTCCCCACCCTCGTCCCTCTTGCTGTCCCTGCTTGTCTCCAAGAGACATTAACCGACAAAAAGTGGACATGATCTTGGCAGATGATGTCGTGGGCAGCGAGATGCATGCATCATGTATCACGTGCTATTGGCCTGTACGTGCTCATTAGTGGAGTGGTCATTCTCCTTGACCTGGTCAGTTGATGTCCTTTCTTGGTGCTGCCCGTATTAATTCATGGTGGTGTAAACGCCTAAAGACACGTGTGAACGAATGTGTGGCAATGCATGCGTACAGACAGACAGATGAACGGACAGACAGACCAACACACCTACACACACGCACGCTCTCTCTCTCTCTCTCTCTCACTCTCTCTCTCTCTCTCTCTCTCTCTCGCTCTCTCTCTTTCTCTCTCACACACACACACACAAACGCGCGCGCACACAGACAGACAGACAGAAAGATTGATACACACACACACACACACACACACACACACACACACACACACACACACACACACACACACACAAGCACGCGCGCCTGAGCGCACGCATGCACGGACGCACTCATACACACGCCATACACACACACACACACACACACACACACACACACACACACACACACACACACACACACATGCGCGGGCATGCACGCGCGCGCACGCACGCACACACACACACACACACACACACACACACACACACACACACACACACACACACACACACACACACACACCACACTCACACTCCATGCATGCACTTTGACATAAACACACACTTAAATGGATCAACAGATAGATCGACGGTCAGAGAGATCGAGAGAGAGAGAGAGAGAGAGTAGGTGTGTTGGTCTGTCTGTCCGTCCATCTGTCTGTCTGTACGCATGCATTGTCATTGCATTCTCTCTCTCTCTCTTCTCGCTCCTCTCTCTCTCTCTCCTCTCTCTCTCTCTCTCTCTCTCTCCCTTTTTTGTTTGTTTTCTACATCGCACGCTTTGTCTATCACCCTTCTTTTTCCTCTCTATTCTCCCTCTTGACATTATTTTCTTTGTTTCCTCTTTTCTCAGTTTCCGATTTTCCTTTTTTGTTTCCCCCTTTTCTTACATCGCAACGTTCATTTTTTGTCTATAGCACTTCGCTGTCGCACCGATTCTTTGCTCTGTCTCCCTATTTTTCCCTACTTGACATTACGCACGCTTTTGTTTTACGCCACACACACACACACCACACACATCACCCATCACACACTCACACACACACACCTCGATTTGTCGTGTTCCTTTTTTTCTCGTCTGGTTGTTCGATTTTCCTTCTTTTTTTTTTCCCTTTTCTTATTTACAGTAAGGTGCAAAACGTTCATTTTCCTTAACAGCATAATAGATAGCACTTCGCTGTCGCACCGATTCTTTGCTACTGTCGTCGTCTTCAGCCAACGGGAACACACACGCACACGCACACACACACGCACGCACGCACACACGCACGCACGCACGCACGCACGCACACGCACGCACGCGCACACACACACACACACACACACACACACACACACACACACACACACACACACACACCAAACATTAAGTGCGTCAACGAGATTTTTGGACCCCATGTCTTTAAAGATGAGGGAAAGACGTGCGTTGTTTGGGATGAATGAGTGAGAGTATGTGGTTTCACTTCACATGCTTAAATTAAAGCGGCCTCTTCAGTGTAAGAGTCTGGCACATTTTAGCTTCTTTACTTTCCTGCGAGAAACGAGGTCCACAGAGGTAAAAAATACTCGACGTTTAGCCGGCACCAATTTTGTGAGATTGACGGTTTAATCTGGGGAAAGCATTTTGGCTCTCCGTTAGGGAATTCTTTCGCACCAAAGGAACAGAGCTGGCCTGACGTTTGAACGGCGGGATTTGAACACTGATTACACAACTGTTCATTTAAAATCCAGTAGAATGGTGCGGACATGTGTCCTGTTCTCAGGCTTTGCAAAGACAGTCTGCAAGGAACAGTCAGAGGAATCCGCAATAGAGGAAGACAAAAGAAGAGGTGGGAAGACAATATCCGAGAGTGGACTGGAATGAGCCTGGCGGAATCTCAGCGAGTGGTGGAAGACAGGGACAGATGGAGGAGAGTGGTGGCCGGATCATCAGGGATGCCCCAACGACAACAGACGATGTCAAGGAAAGATAAAGGTAAAGGTAAAGAATACATACTCTTTGTATCTATAACCCAGAATTTGGTGCGTGATTGCTGCTTTGTGTGTCGACCCAGCAATAACAACAATAGTCATTCTCGGTGCTGCTTTGATATAAAAATTATGGTGCGTCCTCGTAATGATTTCCCCCCATGTCTTGGGATGTGTATACTTACTTTTTTTTTCAATCCGGTACATGATTTGATAAGATCTCCTTTCCACCTTCAGAGACAACACTTGACTGACTGCATCGAAGATCAGGTGGATTTAAACGTAAAGAAGTGGAATTTGACATCAGGTCATTTGAACTTTTGTATTTCATCCCTTCTTATACGTGGCGCTATGATACGTCATTGGCCAGTTTCTGTAAACTGTAGGGATGGAAGTAACGGGAGGGGGAAGGGTGATCGGTACGGGGGAAAGGGAAAGGGACGGATCAGTGAAAACAAAATTTGAAGGGAGGTTATCTTTAACGGCAACAAATTCTAGGCTCCTTGGTTCCCTCCCTTTGTCGATGCAGCTTGGCAAGTCTGCGCTTCTCTGGATGTGCGTATCTGAACACATTTCCCCCCCCCCCCCCCCCCCCCCTCCCCCGCGCGTGCACACACACACACACACACACACACACACACACACACACACACACACACACACACACACACACACACACATGCGCGCAGAGCAGAGAGAGAGAGAGAGATTTTTTCTTTGGACTCATCAGCTGATGTCTTACAGATTAAAAAAAAAAATTATAATGGATGCGTTATAACGATGCGTTATAACGATAAAGCGATTTATTCGATTTCCTTGTTGTTGATGATCTATTTATTACTAGTGAACATAGTAATTGTGACGTTTGAAACTTTGGTCAGTTTTGCACATACACCACACACACACACACACACACACACACACACACACACACACACACACACACACCACACACACACACACACACACACACACACGCACGCAGACACGCAGGCACACACACACACACACACACACACACACACACACACACACACACACACACACACACACACACACACACACACTCTCACACACTCACACACACACACACAGCACACTTCCCTGCTGTTCTCGAGGGCCAGTTGATTTATCTTGCGTGAATTTACCAGATCGAGGTCCCGTTTCTGTCTGTCTTAGTTCTTTGGATTACTTCCCAAATCATAGTGGCATGTTCCTGGACTGGCAGATCCATGTGCTCATTTTTCTGTCAGGTATTTAGAATACGTCTGGCTGTCATGACAGAGCGCGTGTGCGCGCGCGCGCGCGCGTGTGTGTGTGTGTGTGTGTGTGTGTGTGTGCGTGTGTGTGTGTGTGTGTGTGTGTGTGTGTGTGTGTGTGTGTTTGCAGCTCGCTGATGTGACACAATCATGCATATGTGGAAAGCTCGCTAAAGTTTCAAAAAGTCAAAATTACTTTGTTCACCAACAATATACAGATTATCATCAACAAGAAAATAGATTTAATTGCTTTTGTGTTTTCAATCATTTCAACGCATTCATTATCATTTTAAGAAATCTGCAAGACATTCGCTGATGCGTCCAAATAAACAAACAAAAAAAAAACTACATGACCGCCCCCACCCCCCACCCCCCACCCCCTCCCACCCATGTGTGTGTGTGTGTGTGTGTGTGTGTGTGTGTGTGTGTGTGTGTGTGTGTGTGTGTGTGTGTGTGTGTGTGTGTGTGTGTGTGTGTGTGTGTGTGTGTGTTTGAACGCGCGCGCGAGCGCGGGGATATTCAGATTTGCAAATGTAGAGAAATGCAGACGTGTCAAGCTGCCTCGACAAAGGGAGGGAACCATGGCACCTAAAATTTGTTGCCGTTAAAGGTTACCTCCCTTTAAAGCGTTTTCCACTGATCCGCTCTTTTTATTCAAAACCCTGTCCCCTCCCCCCCCCCCCCCCCCCCCCCTCCGCCCTATCCTCTCGACCCCCCCCCCCCCCCCCCCCCCAACGCCTCACTTCGATCCCCAAACATAAAAGACGAACCAAAATTTTAAAATGTTAACACACAAGTTTATTTAAACACAAAACAAAACAACCTGATCACTCACAATCGTCAAAAACACGTATTCTGCTCACAAAACGAAGTCTGAGCCCTCCACCAGATAATCTTTATTTCTAAGGGTAACAGTAAGCAAACACGTTTTTTTTTTTTGTTTTTTTTTTTTTTTTTTCATCCAGACCCTGCCCCGCTAAGGGACTAACTAAGCATGACTAGCGACTAAAACTTACAGAACTTTTAACAAACACACATG
>JADBJO010023121.1:0-20000 GCA_016801955.1 Conus betulinus
GCCTTGACGCTATCCCGGAGAGAAGCCGGCCCTGGACAGAACGGCCCTTACAAGCCTCGAGGAATCACTAAGGCAGTGAAGCGACTGAGAAGCTGGTAAACCCGGCACACCACACCGGCCATTCGGATGGTTTTGGTTTTTTTTCATCCCAGCACTGATTTGGTACAAGGCCGCCCTTTTGGTTCCAGCGTGCCCTGGCACACCCCTACCGTCCCACGACCCATAATCCTGCCAGCACATACCCGATAGGGGCGACAGAAAAATGCAAAGACTTTCGAGCAACCACACGATGCAACCACCGAGTTGTCCCCACTAGACTATAACCTCTAAAACAACACCCAAGTGAACACCAGCACCGTCGACTGTGGTAACTACCCGCGGCCGTCTCCATCCTCTCAGTCTCTGGAAACATCCTTGCAAAGGCATCTTAAACAGCCCCCCCACCCCTGATACAGCGACTGTGTCAGGAAACAGTCACGAGCCGCCAGTCAAAGTGGATTGGGAGGCGATGTGGGCATGACCTCTCCCAAGCATCTGCTGTCTCGAGGAAATTACACAACCCATTTCTTAATTCATCCGCATATTCCACGACGACATGGTTGGCCTTGTGCTTGTTGGGGAGGTGGACAGCTCTGCTCCCTTTGAAATTCTCCAAACGGCGTCATAGCATGGCTGTGTGTCCTCGCTCCAGCAGTCCTGTTCAACCTGTTCTTCACATGCGTGCTGACACCATGCCCTCGGAGATCTCGACAGAGGCATTACATCAAGTACAGGCTGGGACGGCTCTCTGTTGACCTTCGTCGGCTGAGCGCCAAGACCCGAAGAGTCGAGAGACTTGTGACTGACGCACTGTTTGCCGACGACTGTGCCCTGATGGCACACACAGAAGCGGATCTCCAGTTCATTGTCAGCAAGTTTGCGGAAGCCTCTCGGCTTTTTGGCCTCACAATCAGTCTTGGAAAAACGGAAGTGCTCTACCAACCCTCCCCAGGCCTAACAGTGCAACCTCCCCCCACCATCACCATCGGAGGCACCATTCTGAAAAACTGTCGAGCACTTCAAGTACCTCGGGAGCGTCATTTCCAGTGATGGCTCTCTTGACAGAGAAATCTCTGCCAGGATCAGCAAAGCCAGCCAAGCTCTTGGCCGCCTACGTACTCGTCTGATGAACCCACAAAAGCATTAAGCTCGACACAAAGATCAAGGTCTACAAAGCTGTTGTTTCTCACTAGTCTCCTCTACGGCTATGAGTCCTGGACGCTGTACCGGAAAACACACGAAACAGCTTGAAACGCTCTTCCACACGAGATCACTACGAGCGATTATGGCATCACAGGTGGCAAGGGCCGAGTGACCAACCTTGAAGTCCTGGACAGGGCCAGTCTGCTCAGCATTGAAGCCCATGATTATGAAGGCCCAGCTTCGCTGGACTGGACATGTCATCCTTTATGGAGCCTCACAGACTGCCTCGGCAGTTGCTATACGGAGAACTGAGCAGGCAGGTCCAGAGACCCAGAGGCCGCCCCCAGAAAAGCACTTCAAAGACTGTGTAAAAGACAATCTGAAGCACAGCTACACCGCCTACAAAAGACCTAGAGGTTTGTGCCCAAGACAGAGCAGAATGGCGAAGTCTAACCAGGAAGGCCCAGGAAGAATTTGAAGACCAAACCGCCGCAACCACATGACTACTGCAAGAGAGAAAAACGCAAGGGCCTTGGTGTCCTCCCTTCATCCCACATTAGCCACGTTCAATTGCCCCTACTGCCCACGGGTGTGTGCCTCGAGAATCGGTTCTCTCCAGCCACTCCACACATGCCGTGCCGAGAAGGTCATCTGCAGGTCATCTGCACAGTGACATATCGAAATCGATAGTCTACCACGGACCGTGAAGAGATTATATAGAATCAATGTCCACTCAGAAAAAGATATGCCATCCATACCCACCATCAGTGAAGAGCGAGTAATATGGTCAGATGAAAACATACAGATGTTTAAAGACGTGTTAAATTCTGACGAATTTAAAGAATGTATTGCCACAATCACATATATTTTGGCTTAATGCTGTGAAAAAAAGTGTTGATTTTTTTTAATGCCTTATATGGAACTACTGCATATATGAATAGGAGAGGCAGGAAAATAAATAATGAATTGTTTGATGATGAATGTGACACACGGTCTACTCCTTGTCATGGTGTGGGAGCTTGTGTACCTCTGTGACCCAGAGAAGCTATGCCAGCAGGAGCTGTATACTCCTGGGTAGGGCCACCCAAGCTGGAAATGTCGAAGGGTAGAGGTCAGACTAATGTAGACAACTCACCCGGATGTTAAGTGGGTTTGTGTGGGGCTAACACCCCTTCTTGGGCAGATGGGGCTCATTAGTCTAGGAAGACAGCCCACCTTACTTAGAGAAAGAAAACTCTGATCTCAAACCTCCGCTGCCTTGCGGCTATACCCACTCTTAGGAAAGGCTTCGGGAGTCAACCCTGAGAAAAAATCTGGAGTCGGAGTCCCCAAGGCAGTCCGAGGCTGTATACAGCAACGTTCTAGCAACTCCTGCGACGGCACTGGAACCATGTGTATCGGCGTTTGCCTTTCCAATAGACCATTCCAGCGACGTGGAGAAAGAGGGGGGGGGGGGGGGGGGGGGGGGGAGGGGGGTGTGCTGCTGCATGGATAACAGCTTGCCTTCCCATACTTACTTACCCAGGCTTTGCGCTCTGGAGAGGTCACTCCAGCTTCGCTCTGAAGCGTCGACCAAAACACGGGAAGTAGCAGTTCTACTGGTGATAAGTCTGCATACTCAATTGGCGTAGAGTCAGACACCAGGGGCTGCCTCCAACAGTGAGAGAGATCATCACATCTCATACTGGGCAGCTACCACGCACCATAAGCTGGGCATAGCCCCAGCCCAGTAAGGTGCTGCCCCCCGCCACAGTCCGTTAGCCTCACATGGTGCGTGGGGGTTAGGGGTGAAAACCGACAAGCGGATAGATAACTATGCACCATGGCAACAGAAAAAATTGGAAACTTCCCGCCCTTAATAATTGGGTACGTGGAATGTAAGGACACTGACACCAGGCTGACCCCGTTCTGACGACCTGCAGGAAGGTAAAACGATGTTCGCGAGACAGCTGTCATCGACAGAGAACTGAGCAGACTGCAGATGGGACATTGTCGCCCTTCAAGAAACCAGGCTCCCAGAAACAAGGTCCGTGAGGGACTCGAGAGACTTCACCCTGTTCTGGCAAGCAAAACCATCAGACGAAGTTCAGAAAACACGGCGTGGGATTCGCAAGCTAGAACAAGATTATTGGAGTCTATAACCCCACCAGTAGAAGGAACAGAACGAATCCTTTCTCCCCGACTCCAAACATCATCGGGACCAGTCTAATAGTGCTGCCTACGCACCAAATTTGGCATCCACAGCAGAAGCAAAAGGACAAGTTTTATGACGACCTCAGTGCTGCCTATAAGGAGAATTCCCGACAGAGAAATCACTGTTCATCGCAGGCGATTTCAATGCCAGAGTAGGTGTCGATTACAACTCCTGGCCCACTGCTTGGGTCAGTTCGGCACTGGGGAAAATGAAACGAGAATAGCCAGCGCCTGCTAGAGCTCTGCTGTCATCATGGGTCGTGCGTCAGTAAACACCTTCTTCAAACACGAAGCCTCGGCTTCGAGTCTCCTGGAGACACGCTCGATCCAAACACTGGCATCAGCTCGAACTGATCCTCACCAGACATGTCAACCTTTCCAGCATCAGGATCACCTGCAGCTACCAGAGCGCCGAGTGTGACACTGACCACTCTTTGGTGTGCAGCAAAGTGAAGCGCCGCGCGTGAAGAGACTGCACAGTAGGAGAAAAAGAAGGATCAGCCTCGCATCGACACCAGCAAAAACACGCGATCAAGAAAAAAGAGGAGGATGTTCGCGCGCGTGTTGGAGGATTCTCTCCTGGCCCCACCAACTGCAATTGCCCCAAGACCGATGGGAACACTCCAGAGATGCTGTCTACAACGCTGCCATGTCCACCTTTGGCAAAAAAACCAGCAAGTTGAGAGAGAGTCCTCCTACACCTGAAGGACCGTGGACTGAAGCTAAAACCCAAGAAATGTTCCCTTCTGTGACGAAAAAGGTTCTGCTATGTTGGGCACATCGTGTCCTGCCAAAAGGCTATTGGGGCAGATCCATGGAAGTGCAGCCAAGTCGTCAACACTGGCCAACTCCCCAGGACTCCAGAGGAAGTTCGCAAATTTCTCAGATTTTCTGGGTACTGCGGGCGATATGTGAAAGACTACAAGAAGATCGCAAAAACCTCTCACAGAACTCATGCCCCAATCAAAAAGCGAAGAAAGGAAAAGAAAACAAAGAACATCAGGGACAGCCCACCAAGTGGGTCAGGGGCGCAGCAGAACAACAAGAAGCCTTTGACAAGCTGAAAGAGTGCCTTGCCATCACTACCCATCCTTGATTTCCCTAACTATAGCTGATGGTTTGAGGTCCACACTGATCTGAATGTATGTGGATCAGGACTTGGGGCCGTGTGGTGGTCAGGAAGACGAAGCGAAAGTGTGAAGCGGAGTCATCAGCTTTTGCCAGACGTGGCCTAAACAAGAGTGAGCTGAAACTACCAGGCCACAAAACTGGAGTTCCTAATGCTTACAGTGTGCCATCACTGACAAAATTCAGGGACTACCTGTACGGTAACGGTGTTCACTGTATACACGGACAACAATCCACTCACTTATGTGCTTTGACCACTGCGAGACTGGATGCCACGGTTCACAGGTGGCTGCAGCTCTACCATCATTGACTTTGACATTCATTATAGTCCAGGACACTGAACAATGTGGATGCAGATGCCCTGTCACGTTTGCCATGAGCTACAGTGATCAGAATAAGGACACCAACATGTGCCTGTGGAATCAGTCAGGGCAGTCTGCAAGTGTCTGCAGCCAGCAGCCTTACGTGGAGTGTTTGGCCCGCAGCAGCTGAAGTCCCTTTGACACAGCTGTGCACCAGTGGGGTCTGAGCCTGCAGACTCTCACTCTACAGAAGCTCCAGGCAGCTCAGAGACAAGATCCTGCAATAAAAGTTTGCTGATCAACTCTTTGGAGACACATCCCCAGTCGCCATGAAGTACAAAAGCTCGAGCTGATCAACAGAGTTCTGTATCACAATGTCCAAATCAACGACCCAGCCAAGGAAGTAGCTATGGTATACCTGCAAGGTATCCATCAGCCACGTGCCTTACCAGTCTGCACAATGACACTGGCCACCCAGGGGCGTGATAGAACGCTGAGTCTCATCCGTAACAGAATCTTCTGGCCAGTCATGTCCAAAGACATTGACAACTGGATTCAGCAATGCCCACGCTGTCTACGCCGGAAGACTCCCCACCAGCAGCCATGCACCATTGGTCAACACTGTCAGCACTGGCCCACTGGATCTGGTGTGCATGGACTACCTGACTCTGGAGCCATCCAGAGGAAGTCATCAGCATGTGCTGGTTCATCATGGATCACTTCACAAGGTTTGCGCTTGCTGTCCCAACACGAAACCAGACCGTACGTACTACAGCACGTTGAGAGTCGAATCATCAAAGAACTAGGTGGTATCGCCAAGCGCAAAGTCACATACCACACCCTATCACCCCATGGGCAACGGGGATGTGTGAAACGTTTCAACAGAACTTTCATGGACATGCTAGGAGCTCTGGAACCTGCAGAGAAAAGAGAAACGGGACTGGAAGAGTTGGACCTCTAGTGTATGCCTACAACTGTATGTGACATGGAGTACACAGGGTTTTCCCCCTTGTGTGATGTGTGGTCATGACCCTCGTTTGCCTATAGAGATGCTGCCTTTGGACTGACCTGCAAACGACCCAGACAAAGTCCCCCTCAACAGACACACATGGAGTCACTTCGCTCTCGCCTGAAGAAGTCCTTTGAGTTGGCTACCCGCAGCAGCAGACAAGGCTCGAGTCAAGCAAAAGAAACCTAAGGCAAGAGAGTCAGATCGGGTCCTTGTCAAGATCGTGGCATTCGACGAAAAAACACAAACTGTCAGACAAGGTGGGAGGATTGCAGTCTACCAGGTGTTAGACCAACCAACAACTTGACATCCAGTGTATGTGGTCCAGAGGGAAGAGAGAACTGGGAGGGAAGAGAACATTGCCATCGCAATCAATGCTGTTGCCTTTCGAAAGCATCAAGGAGAGGCTAGTACTCACCACGCAAAGGGCATTATAGCTGCAGAGACCACCAGAGTCGTCAAACTGGAACTGAAAATCCCAGCAGCAAAACACAGTGACAGTGACGCAACAGACACGGAGGAGGGACAGCAGTGAGGAGGAAGTAGTGGTTTCTGGACGATGGTGAGCATTTTCTGCAGCACAGGCAGCTCAGCTGCATCAGAAGGGAGTCAGGCTGCAGCTGAAGGTCAGATGGCAGCTGAAGAGGAGAAAGGTACCCAGGAAGCACTTCAAGAAGCAGAGGATCTGCACATAAATGAAAACTTACTTCCAAGTAATCTGGAAAGTGGAAACACGTCCATTGGGATCACTTTGTCTAAAAGCATTTGATGTGGGTACATTATACATACAGGACCTCACCCTCACACACACACACACACACACACACACACACACACACACACACACACACACACACACACACAACACGCACACACACACACACACACACACGCACGCGCGCGCGCGCAAACAATCACTGACATATTACACGCACACGTGCGTGTGTGCGCGCGACAAAGACGTTCAGTTCTGATTTGAGTGAGCAGACAATCCCATTTATAATTATTGGGTAAAAACTGGTATATGCCATCTACACCAAACCTGTCGAAAATAAGCGTCATAATCATGTTATATGTATGTTACAGCTACCAACGGACACTGATTGTGGATGGACAAAACGGTTTCTTATTACTTGCCCTACTACAAGGAAAATTCTCGGCAAAAGTCCCTTACCGCAATATTTGTGGTGCACTGCACGCTAAAGATTCACGCTTTTATGAACAATCAAGAACTGCAGATCTATATCAGTATCATCGCTTTGAATAAGTGCCATCGTTGTTGTTCCATTGACCCTAGCGCATATCTGTGCGAGTACAAATAACCGGCAGCCCTCTCCACGATCTTCCTCTCCTGCAGCTGTGATCACCTTGGCCGACGTGAAGATGACAGAAAGGAGAGACGGGTTGACAGTCTGTCCTTCTAACCACACTGTTTACCATTTTCTGGCTTGTGATTCCACCGGCTACTGCTGGACCCAAGAGACCCCACTCCTTTGGCCACAACCCTGAGTCCTGGGATATCCCGTCATCCCTCACATGTCCGGTGACCATGACGCCACTTCCTCCTTCATACAGCTGTCAGACAGGGAATCAGAGAGTTCCTTACAGCCTGGTGTGTGACCATCGTCAGGATTGTGCGGACAACAGTGATGAAGACTTCTGTGTTCACCAGCCCTGTCCTCCACAGACTAGAAGATGCGACTTGAAGAACCAGGTGAGTATTACGAAGGGCCTCTGTTGCAGACATCAGTTATACTTTTACCTATGCAATGTCTCACAGAGGAAAGAGACAGATCGCACAAATGGTTAGGTTCAAGTCCCACAGAGTAATGGTCGTGGAGACTGTAAACAGTCAGAGTGCACACCACACAGCTGGGCCCCTTCACTTCATTCCTGGCATGTGGAAGGGTTTGCTGTTCCTGTCATAGGCCAGCTGTGGACGTTACTTTCTATTTGATGGTGGCACCTCCTGTGCCGCTTGAAAATAGGAGGTGGATGGGGGTTGGGGGGGATGGAGGAAACTATGAGTCGTGCCCCCTCACAACGCCTCGACGAACAATGCCGCAGACCGGTGTGTCCTCCCAGACAACTGGCCATCCTCCAGGTGATCAGCCTTTCAGCCTCCTTTGTCTATCACTTCATTCCATGAATTAACTGCATGCAGGCACCACCATTTTCATGGCCAGGTGGTCCAAGGCACAAAACGATATACTGTTCAACGCAAATCTGAAACCCTTTTCAAGAGCTTGCATAATTACTACATATTAGGTCGACATTCCGTAGTAGCAGGAACTTGAAGGCAGCTGCTGACAGTCTTTGTTCATTGACCTTTCTTGCTTCACTTCTGATTCACAGTTGGCTTCAAACCATGCCACCACGTCATCGTAGTCTGATCAGCATCCTCTTGGACATAAACTAAGGACACATCTCCTTAGTCTCATCACCAACTGTGCCATTAACACTTACTGCCATCGGGGGTGGGATGGTGTTTCTTTCTTTCGTTTTCATGCTGAATGTAATGACATTGTGTCGTCTTTGTATGGCTTGGGTGTCTGATCTGAAACAACAAACATTAGAAATAGAACGCCTGTATTGAAATAACGCTTGCTGAATTATGACTAAAGAACCACGCTGAATTAGTTTGCAAACTGTTGCGCAGTTTCAACAGTCAGAGTCATCATGCCCCCAGCAATCAAAGAATATTTCAATTAGGCATGAAAGCATTGCTACTGGTGTGCATACTGTAATCATTAATGCATCTACTAACCACACACACACACAGACTGAGTTTCCACGCACACCAATCAAAGAATATTTCAATTAGGCATCACGTCAGTCTTACTGGTGTGCAGAATATTGTCACTAAAGCAGCTACTAAACCTCTCTCTCTCTCTCTCTCTCTCTCTCTCTCTCTCTCTCTCTCTCTCTCTCTCTCTCTCTCTCACACACACACACACACACACACACACACACACACACACACACACACACACACACAGAGTTCCCATGCACACCAGTGAAAGAATATTTCAATCGGCATGAAATCATTCCTACTGGAATACATATTGATGTCTCTACACACAGTTACTAACCATACACTTGGAGCTGCCATGCACACCAATCAAAGAACACTTCAATTAGGCATCAAATCAGTCCTACTGGTATGCGTATTGTTGTCACTAAATCGGCTAAATCACAGAGTTACCACCACAGCACTTGCCAATCACAGAAATATACTGATGCTACACATGCATCTGCAAGTTATGAAAACATAGCCTTCTGTTGCCACAGAAACAACTGAAGACAAATATCAATAATCCAGTTATTCACCTATCAAGAAAGCAAACATCGTTTTTTCATTTTTTTTTTCTAGCTCTTCAATTCATTGTAATGTACCATTCTAAAGAACCTACCTGAAAAGAAACCTACCTGAAATCCAACATGTGTCCGGTGCACGCGTGCTCATACACGATGTGTGTGTGTGTGTGTGTGTGTGTGTGTGTGTGTGTGTGTGTGTGTGTGTGTGTGTGTGTGTGTGTGTGTGTGCGTGCGCGCGCGTGCGCGCATCTGATGTGTGTACATGCATTATGTGTCAACAGTGTTACAGTGCTGTGGGACAGTGTGATGGACAGAAGGACTGTGTGAGTGGGGAAGACGAAGACAACTGTGTTTTAGATTTTACAGACCAAATACGAAGCCATGTTCCTCCACATGCGCCTCCAGCAGTGGTTGATTTCACAAAACACTGGCACACTGTCATTCCATTGAAGGAAACACATGGTCTCCCAGGGCCCCTTCCATGTCCAGAGACACACTACCAATGCCCCATGGGTTACTGTCTGCCACTGTTCACCAGGTGTAACGGGGTGTATGACTGCCCAGAGTGGCAGGATGAAGAGGGGTGTGAGCACTACCAGTGTCCAGGATATCACCGCTGTCATGGCTCTTCCATCTGTCTGCATCCCTCCCACATGTGTGACGGCATGTACCACTGCCCACAGTCTGATGACGAACTGTTCTGTGACCTGCACTGTCCCACAGAGTGCACCTGCCATGGCCTGGCTTTCACCTGCCCTCACTGGTTCTCTGCTGGCCAGTTTCCAGACCTGAAATACCGAATGCTCGTGGCAGTGGGATGACGATGGAACAGGTGCCATCCAACATGATGCTGGTCTATCTCAGCCTGGCCAGCTGCCAGGTATCTGTGTTAGGAAACACCTCCTTCATGAACATGGTCACCCTGGATCTCAGTGACAACCACATTGTCTCTCTCACCAACACTATTCAGGGCATGCTTAATCTGAAGGCCTTGTTTCTTTCCAACAATCTCTTTCCAACTTTCTGCATGAGGATCTTCTCCAGTCCTCTGGCGCCTCAGGCAGAGTATATCGACAGCTCCAGATTGTATACTTGTCTGGAATCAATCTTCCGACAATTAATGACAGGATAGGGAATACGTTCCCTAATGTACAGTGGGCTGAATGTGTCAGGTTGTGGCACACGTCATATTGCAGAAAAAAGCATGCAGTTAATGCCTCAGCTCCAGACATTTGGACATGACAGGCTGTGTTCTTGATGACATTCAGCAGGACGTTCTCAAAGATCTGTCTGAGCTCAGAGTGGTGCATGCTGACAATGACAAAATGTGCTGCAGTGCAGGATTATTAGAATCCTTTGACCTCAACAACTGCCATGCCCCTGTCAAATGAACTGTCATCATGTGCTGACCTGCTGAGGTCCAGTGTGTACCGAGGAGTGCTTGGTGTGTTTTCCTCACTGGCCATACTGGGCAACCTGGTCAGTGGGGCGTTCCGCGTGATGACCCTCAAACAGGAGGATCCACAGGCTTCAATGTGCTTGTAGTTCACCTGTGTGTGTCTGACTTTCTGATGGGGCTGTACCTGGCAGTGATAGGAATAGCTGACAGGATGTATCAGAACAGCTATGTGTGGGAAGACGTGACATGGAGACACAGTCCTGTGTGTCAGCTTGCAGGCTTCCTGTCCCTGCTTTCTTCTGAAGTGTCTGCTGCTATCATCTGTCTCATCACTCTGGACCGCTTTCTGGCCGTGCGGTTCACTCTCCACTTCCTGAACTTCAGCAGCACTCAGGCACAACTGGCCAGTGGTGCATGCTGGGTAATGGGCATCCTGCTGGCAGTTGTGCCCTTCTTTCCACGTCATGCTCACTGGGAGTTCTACAGTCAGACAGGCATCTGCATCCCTCTGCCAATAACTAGGAAACAATTTGCTGGTCATCTGTACGCCTTTGCTGTTATGATTGTTCTGAACTTCATCTGTTTGTTATCATTTCCTTTGGACAAACCATCATATTTTACTCTGTGCAAACCAGTCATATGTCAGTGGCCCAAACGTCTCAAAAATCCCAGGACACTGACATTGCCCGCCGACTGTTCACCATCGCCATGTCAGACTTCCTGTGCTGGTTCCCCATTGGTCTGCTGGGTCTCCTGGCCTCTCAGGGTGTTCCTGTGTCCGGAGAGGTCAACGTTGCCATGGCAATCTTTGTGCTGCCCCTGAACTCAGCCGTCAATCCCTTTCTGTACACGCTGAACATGCTGATGGAGAAACGGCGTCAGGCCAGGGAGGACAGACTGATCAAATGGATAGAAATCAGAGCTGAATGGGAAAATGATGAAACAAACACAAACAACCATACCTTTATTTCTATTTATCTATCTATCTATCTATCTATCTATCTATCTATCTATCTATCTATCTATCTATCTATCTACCAGGGAGGACAGACTGATCAAATGGATAGAAACTCAGGGCTGAATGAGAAAATAATGAAACTAACACAAACAACCATACCTTTCTATCTATCTATCTATCTATCTAGCTAGCTAGCTAGCTAGCTAGCTAGCTAGCTATCTAGCTATCTGTCTAGCTATCCATCTATCTATCTACCAGGGAGGACAAATTGATTAAATGGATAGAAACTCAGAGCTGAAGTACAGCTGAAATATGTTTTAATCATATGGTCTGAAAGTTCTACAATATTGATGTTGATTGTGAATATGAAACTAAAGGGAACTGATGCCTACATTAGCCGGGTGTCAGGCTGCTGATTCACGCACAAATATTTACACATGCATGCATGAATACAGCCAATACTCCATCACACAACATGCATCCAACTCCACACAAATCAAAAGGCGCTGAACAACAGGTTTTAAAAGTCATTCTCCCCAGTATCTCCTCTTCTCCCATTTTCATACACAGCACTGGTGGGTTTTATTATACCGTCTGTTCACAGGTCATAGTTCACTTTATATTCTTCCTGGGGTCAGTTCATCACAAATATCGGTACCTTCATTCCTCTTCATTCAATCACGAACGTCTATGGTGGACACCGTACATATGTTTCCATCTACCCTTTTCTCTGGGTTTCCTCAGAGCATACCTCTATGGCGATCTCCGACTTCGCCTCTGCGCGTTTGGACAGCATACCAACTATCTCTGGCTGTCTCTGGCTGTTCCTTCCGACGTCTTTCTGGCAGGGGGGGAGGGGGGGGGGGGGGTATGGCTCCCGTAGCTCACCCGACTCACCCTCCAGTCACAGCCTCGTCTACTTCACTACTGCCACCATAACGGCGTAGCTAGAAAACAGAATAAGTCTGTCTGAATCACTCCCTAGAAAAATACATGCGTTAGCATGTTACAGACTCATGTCTGTATTAAATGGCCTGACAGTCGGCAGCCTCTTTTCCATTCTATCAGCGCTGTTGCTCGAATCTCACTTCACACTCACTTCCAGTGTGTTTAGCTTTCTACCCAATTTTTTTTCTTAACACAGTTCACATTCAAAACAAAGGAAGCGACCTGCCCTTCAAGAACGACAATCCTACATTGTTTCCTTTTCACACATTTAACTCCCTTTGCTCGCGCTTAACCTTTCAACTACACAGGTGCTTACAATTTTTCTTTCCGTGTGCCTGACACCCCCCCTTCCCGGGGACAAGATTTATCCTACAGGAGAAATCTTGCAGGAAGTTATGCTCCAAGAAACCCAACAAAAAGATCTATGTACATGAAACACCTCAATCCTATACATTGAAGGAATCATACAAAGGAACATCATAGGTCATTAATACATTGTCAGAATAGAAACCATGAACCAAGTCATCCAAATGAGTAGTTGTAAAAATTACTGACACAATCAGAAGCCAAAATGAAAACTGCTGTATCACATTCATATTACCATCAAAGATGACCAAAACTAAGATCATGCCAAAACCACTGCAATAATCAACTCTTTGTTGCACTCCACAAAAAAAAAATACCTGCTACATTCACCCATCAATAACCAAACATCACACCATTAAAGATATCCATCTTTATAAATTGTCTTACACAATAGCATGACAATACAAAATCTGCCAAGACTCATGATACAATGTCAAAAAATAACACAGTAGCAAAACCCACAAAATTGCCAAGTGCAAATGCAAAATGAACTATAGCACCATAAGAAAATCTGCCATGGACTCCATATACAAATTCCTCAAATTATTCCAAGCACACAAAGCAAAATCTTTTACATTTTGAAAAAAAACACCAATACCAGAAAAACAATCCATCCAAAAATTAAAAAACAATACTCTTAATGCCTTATACAAAATATGTTGCATCTCTTATTCTTACACAAAACAGGTAACAGCATCCTGAAAAATGTATCCATAGAATAAGAAAAAGACAACAGTACAGTAAACTATTGTTCTCACATTATGTTCTTTGAGAAAAATACAAAACCATACAGCAAAACAACAAACAAATTTTCACTGACGTGACAAGTCCGCAAAAGTATTTGAACTTTCAGCGATAGGCTGCACTGAAAATTTGTATTCCTGAATACTGAGAGCCCAACGCAAAAGTCTGTTGTTTTTAGTCTTTCACGCTTGTAAAAATGTAAGCGAACGATGATCCGTCTGGAGGACAAAAGTTCTCCCTGCCAGAAATCTGGAAAACTTTTCCAGTCCCCAAACCAAAGCCAAACACCCTCGCTCAATCGTGGAATACTTCTCCTGTGCCTGCGAAAACTTTTTACTGGCAAACTGCACAGGATGAAGATTTCCTGCCTTGTCTGCAAAAGACAAGCACCCATGCCTTTGCTACTAGCATCTGTGCATAGGATGGACCCCTCAGAGAGGTTAGGTAGTAACAGAAAAGGAAAACCATTCAGTACCCTCTGTACTTCATCCAAACTCTTCTGACAATCCTCAGACCAAATTACTGACGACACTTATCTCCCTTTGTCAAATCTGTAAGAGGAGCAGTGATAGCAGCGAAATGAGGAACATAGCGACGATAGTACGACAAGAGTCCCAGCAAAGAACGAACCTGCTTTTTTGTTTTAGGACGGTCAATAGCAAGAATCTTCTCATCTTCTTTGCCTCAGGCCGAATATGACCAACAGAAATCATATGACCTAAAAACTCAAGCTCTTGATATCCTGCCTGCACCTTTGAAGGTTAAGCTGTCAAGCCAAACAATCTCAGACGACTTAACAATAACCTCAAGGAACTGAGAAGTTGCTGCCAGAACTTAGCCGCCAAAAGAATGTCATAAAAAAACTGACTGCGGAAAACTCATGCAGCTTCAGCTAACGCATCATCTGAGCAAAAGAGCATTCTGTAACCCAAAAGGCATGCGAGTCCATTGAAATAGACCAAAAGGAGTCTGAAAAGCAGTCTTAGGCGTTTCCTCTGGCAACATCGGAATCTGCAAGTAACCTTTTGCTTGATCCACTTTCACAAATTACCGACCATGAGAAAGTTGACAAAGCAAATCCTCAACATCTGGAATCGGTTCAGAATCGAAAACCGTACCCTTGTTCAGAGCCCGATGATCTGTACAAAAACGAACAGAACCATCCGGTTTTCCTACGAGGACAACTGGAGAACTGTATGGGGAAGAAGACGCTTCAATAACACCTAAGCGTAGCATGACATCAATCTCCCTCTGAACAATTTCCCTTTTAGCAAAAGGTAATGGCTAAGGTGTGATTCTTACAGGTACATCTGTAGTCAAATGTATTTAATGAGGTTCAACCTGATCAGCCTTACCAGGAGTATATGTAGTACATCACTGAACTCCTCCAGTACAGATAACAACTGTGTCTGCTTAGTATCAGACAAATCAGGATTCACCTTGACGTCATGAAAAGTCTCACCTTTGACTGACAAAAGTAGGTAAGGTAACACCATCACCTTCTGTATCATGCACAACACCAATGCAGCAGGACTGAACAGAAGACACACTCGACTGGAGTGTCACAGGAATAACACCTTTCCCTGTACGTACCCTATCTGTACCCTGACTAGGCACAACACAGTCGACAGGGTAGAACATCAGAAACACAAGATCCTGACACAATACCTGATGAAATAGAATGATCCACACTGACATTGATCGCAATATTTGTCCTGTCCATATACAACTTGAGCATGTTAATGTGGAAAACCTTGCTCTCGCCATGCATATCAATGCGGTAGTTGACTGGAGAACATTTCTCTTGAATCATAAAAGGACCTTTCCAGGCAACTTTAAGCTTATTCTGTCCATCACTCAATAGAACAAGAACTTTGTCACCAACCTCCAGAGTACGAAAAGACCTTTCCTGTCAGCGTAAGTCTTGTAAGTATGTGTATGAGTGTCCGCTGTCTGTTGCCCTTGTGCGCAACTGTCAAGTATCCTGTTGTGAAGGTCATGCACATACTGATATACATTGCCGTCCTCAGAAGAAACAGGAAAATCTGACCATCTATCCAATAAGATGGAAAGTGGACCACAGGAGAATGTCCAAAAAGGAGTTCAAGTGGGGAAAATCCCAAAGTGGCATTCGGCAACTCACGATAAGCAAAGAGTACTGCAGGAATGTACCTATCCCAATCCTTTGGACGGTCACGACAGACTTTCCTCACATCATCTTTAAAGTCCCGTTAAACCGCTCCACCATCCCGTTGGACTGTGGATGTTAGGGAGTGGTAGTGACAGAGGAAATGAAATGGATAAAAGACGGTAATCTCCTTCATCAGATCAAACACAAACTGAGTCCCACAATCAGTGAGTATATCAGATGGTAACCCAAACCTCGAAAATATCGTCAACAAAGCCTCAGCCACACTCACAGTATCTATGTGCTTCAGTGGAACAGCCTCCGGAAACCGAGTAGCTGTGTCCACAAGAGTCAATACATACCTGTGTCCTGAAGACGAAACCTCGAAAGGGCCAACAAGATCCATAGCCACTTTCTCAAATGGAACAGAGACCAATGGCAACTTATGCAAAGGTGCACATGGCACTCTGTTATGGGAAACGGTTCTCTGACAAACATCACAAGACCGACAATAGTCTGTGACAGAAACGAAACTCCAGGCCAAAAGAATGAGACAAGAACACGCTGAAGCGTGCGCTTGACACCACAGTGACCAGCGAAAATGGCATCATGTGCAGTATGAAGAACAACTGTACGCAAATCCTTCGGAACCACAACCTGACGTACAACCTCACCTTTATCAGAAAAAAAAACGACACAAAAACACCATTAACCAACTTGTAGGTAGGATTAGTCAGTGGGGAAGGTAAATCAGTGACAACTGAAGAGTACAGGTGAGTCAAAGTACTGTCCTTACTTTGCATAGTAGCCAGTTCTGTCGGAGTGACATAAAAAATGGTCAAGTCCGGTACAGGTAATGGTACTAGTGGCTGTTTGTCCTTAAGTACTTGTTGCCTAGTACTAACACCACAAGGAATAAAAAGAACCACCTGTCCCTGAACTGACTGAAGCAACTCCAGGCAAGTTACCCAGAATCAAGTCTGTGACTGGATCATCAATCACACAAGCCACGACTTGTCCTTCAAAATAAGGGAGTACTGACCTGAACAACAGCTAGTGGAAAAACCTCGATCTTACCACCGAACGATCGACACTGCTGCTGCTCACCAGTGAACTGGTCTGGCAACACAAAATGAGCGGCGTACACCCGCTGTAGTACAACCTGTGTCCCTGCAAATAGAAGCATGGAAACCATTGACTGTCCCTGACTCAACTAACAAACCCTCAATATTTGTATGAGGCACCATAGTATGTGCAGGTTTACTCTCTGTTTGGGTAGGGTTATTAGTATTGACACTAACTCCTGCAGATTCATCTGGGTACGGACAATCACTGACCAAATGAAAACATGCAATGACACCGGTAACACCCAATCTCTGAGAGGTTAGTGTTGCTACCTTGACCACGACCACGACCGCGTCCGCGCGGCAACCGTGAACGGTACTGACGATGACCGCCTCTACCACGGTTAGCACCGTCGCCCGTCTGAGCAGCCTGCTGTCCTGTAAAGGAAGCAGTCTGGTCAGCACGGTACTGAGAATTTTGCGAACCTTGAGCACCTCGGTAAGTGCCTCGACCGCGATAAGGACGTGCGTTCGAAGATCCTCGACCTGCATTCGGATTTTGGTACGAAGGGAAATGGGTTGACACATTTGTCTCAAAGACTGAGTCAGAAGCCTTCAACTAAAAGTCTTATTCGGGGTGCACTGTTTTGTATTGTTCAGCACGTGCGCACATTTCTTCGGCACTGGCTACTGAACGCTCTTTCAGAAAGACAGCCAGATCTTTCGAAACGCTGTGCAAAATCTGTTCTCGTAGCAACAGATCTCGAAGTGGTTCAAAGTCTTTCTGAATCTTCGAAAGCTCTATCCAGCGATCCAAAAAGTGCGCAACCCTAATCAGGTAGGCGGAAAATGATTCTCCCTTTTGCGGTCTGATCGCACGAAACTTTTCCCGAAAACCGTCTGCGGTGCACTGGTACCGTGTCAGTAGTTCACTCTTGAGATTGTCCCAAGACAAAGCATCCTTAGCGGCCAAAGAGTGGTACAACATGAGCGCACTACCTTTAAATAAAGGCGCGACATATAATACCCATTTGTCCTTGGGCCATTCGCACGTAGTCGCAGGATTTTCAAATCAGTAGAGGAATGCGTCTATCTCATCTTTTGACTCATCAAAGACCGGAAGTTTTGGTATGTATGGTGTCCGTCCGGAAAACGGTTTGGAATCACTAGAACCCTGCTGGTTAGTACCATCATTCACACCAGACGCTGACACTTTCGCTAACTCTAGTTCAATTTTCTTCCTTTGAAATTCTAAATCCATAGCTTTCATATCCTTTTCATGTTGTCTCTCTTTATCTTTCTCTGCTTCTCTCTCTCTTTCTCTCTGTCTCTCTTTCTCTTTTTCCTGTCTCTCTTTTTTCTCTTTCAGTGTCCCTTCCTTCTCCCTCTCTCTTTCTCTCGCACGCTCTGCGCGATCGTTACACTGCTTAACATAGTCCACTAAGTCAGCACCATCAAGATCTAGCGTCTTACCCTGAGACAGGTAAACGTCGAATTCAGACATTTTTTTGATGGAAAAAAAAAAAAAAAAAAAAAAAAAAAAAAAAACGATGATATTAAAGCTTTCCGATTAAAATTTCTCACACTCACCACATTTACTCAAACTCATATTTATAATAAATACTATGGACTAAGAAAGTACACTAGACGCAGAAAATACCGTCAAATTGAAAAATGACCCACGCAGTAGAAACAATAAATACAAGCAACAATCAATCAGTCAGCATCAAGTAATACATTAAAATAAATCAATAATAAACACCAGATAACAATCTAGATAAATACATCAATAATCAATCACCGCCCACATTCATTCAATACTAGCAACAGGGATACACACTAAACTACTATAGAAAAAGAAACAAAAATCCACAACAAATTACCTTGAGGAACTTTAGAGAGGGGGGGGAGGGTATATGAAACTGCTCACAGAATAAGTGGGGAAGAAACCAAAACAAAATTAAATCATCAGTAAAAGTAAAGAAAGGGTTTAAAACAAAATTATACCCAAAATAATCAAATTTTAAAGTGGGGGTTTATAAGTTTAAATAATATGAACAAAATAAGAGTAAGTATATAATGAGGGCTGGTCACCCAAAGTACCAATAGTAAACAAATCTATAATAAATAATACTATTGAATAATAAGTGGTAAGTAAAGAAAAAGAGTAATAAAAGGATATCTCAATAATAGAACACTAGAATGATAATAAAGTAATGGAAGGGGATCAAGAAGAAGGGGTTTATATCAAAATCTTTACAAGATATAAATATAAAAAACAAAAGAATAAGAAAAGTAGTACAGAATTTATGCATAAAGTAATAAAGTATGGGACTTTACATAATAATCATTTCAATACAGAAACACAAAAGAGAGGGGTAGAAAATTAACATGGGTGTTGATGGAAATCAATCAAGTGTTCCCATACTAACACATAGGCATTTCAAAACATTTTTTTTTTCCAGAATGGGGTGGGGAACTCATTCAACCATGGGGAGGGTAGTTCAAATCGGGGTCACCACTTGTCAGGCTGCTGATTCACGCACAAATATTTACACATGCATGCATGAATACAGCCAATACTCCATTACACAACATGCATACAAATCACAAGGCTCTAAACACCAGGTTTTAAAAGTTCATTTCCCCAGTATCTCCTCTTCTCCCATGTTCATACACAGCACTGGTGGGGTTTATGATTCCATCTGTTCACAGGTCATAGTTCACTTTATATTCTTCCTGGGGTCAGCTCATCACAAATATCGGTACCTTCATTCCTCTTCATTCAATCACGAACGTCTATGGTGGACACCATACATATGTTTCCACCTACCCTTTCTCTGGGTTTCCTCAGAGCATACCTCTATGGCGATCTCCGACTTCGCCTCTGCGCGTTTGGACAGCATACCAACTATCTCTGGCTGTCTCTGGCTGTTCCTTCCGACATCTTTCTGGTGAAGGGGGGGGGGGGGGGGGGGGGGGGGGGGGGTATGGCTCCCGTAGCTCACCCGACTCTCCCTCCAGTCACAGCCTCGTCTGCTTCACTACTGCCACCATAACGGCGTAGCTAGAAAACAGAATAAGTCTGTCTGAATCACTCCCTAGAAAAATACATGCGTTAGCATGTTACAGACTCATGTCTGTATTAAATGGGCCTGACAGTTGGCGGCCTCTTTTCCATTCTATCAGCGCTGTTGCTCGAATCTCTCTTCACACTCACTTCCAGTGTGTTTAGCTTTCTACCCAATTTTTCTTAACACA
>JADBJO010023122.1:0-2500 GCA_016801955.1 Conus betulinus
AACTGATACCTTTGCTCAAGAATGGAGATCCTGCCATCCCTCTAACTATAGACCCTCTACTATAGACCCCATCTCAATTCTTTCCATTTTGTCAAAACCAATTGAAAGATATGTTCAAATACATTTATATTCTCATCTGAAGTATTATGATCTAATTCATGAAATCAATCAGGTTTTCGACAAAATTACTCTTGCCATTCATCTCTCATACAGCTTATAGATGAATGTCTATCTAATATAAACATAATGAATTTACTGGAATTCTTTATGTTGATTTTGCTAAAGCTTTTGACGTTATTAGCCATTCGCATCTTTATAAAAAAAAAAGAAAAAAAAAGCTTACACATTACAAACTATCAAGTGAGGCTATAAAGTTTATCAGATCTTTTCTTAGTGATCGCCAACAGCTTGTTGAAATTAGTTCAAAAATAAAACATTTTCTTAATCTTCAAACCAGGAAAGTATTCTTTCACGCACACATTTTATCTCTTAATAACTATGCGTCCACCTTATGGGATAATTCTAGTGAAACTAATTTGAAACAAATAAGTCATCTACATAAAAGAGCTATAAAGATAATACATCTGAAATGTACTACTTTGAGAGGGAGTGGTTACAGAACATTAAATATTCTACCGTTTAAAGAAAGACTCTTCTTTAACAAATGTTTATGCATGTACAATGTAGTGAATAGAATAGCTCCAAAGAAAATAATCCAAAACTTTGTAATCAATGAAAATAGACACTCACACAAACTTTCTTTCCCCAGACCCCCACAACAATCTCTACAAATCAAGCTTTACATATTCTGGAGGTACAATATGGAACAATTTACCATCTTCTTTAAAATCATGTCATTCGAAAGGACATTTAAAAGAGCTCTTAAAAAGGAATTTGATGGAAAAATTATCGAATGATTAATGCCTGCGTTTTGTACACTTATTAGTGTTACATCTACAGATGTGCATTTTTGCCAGTATTATGATCAATGTGAAAATGGTGTTTGTCATTTAATAAACGAAAACACCTAAAATTACAACAAGTATGATTTTACTGTCAGACCTAAAATTACAACAGCAAGTATGATCTTACTGTTGGATTGTTGTGAATGTTTCAATGAATAACTTTTCCATAGAAAACTGTTAGGGATAAGTGTATCCCAAATAAAACGTGGAATACAATTTCTTGCACCCCGACATTACTGTGTCCAATCTAAACCTATTATTCTAAGAATGATCCTTTTTTATTTTTTTTTTCTGAGGATGATCCTAATCGGTTTTTTAAAAAAAGCATTTCAGTTTTACACTTTTCATTTTATTTTATGTTTCCAAGGAACCTCATAATTTAGTTTGCCTATGTCAATTCCAAATAATAATTTGATTTATGCTTATGCTTATATTTTGATAACGTAACGTCGCTCCTTTACGTTCCTTACAATTGGCTTTTCAGCTTTTTGCTCTTTTCTTGAGTACCAGTCAGATCAGCATTTCAATTTATGTCAGTATTTTCAACATATTGTTTGACCGAAGAAATCAAATGTGTGTGATTCACCCATCATCATAACGCCTTGATATGGTAATGACAATGAGGATTTGCATGCTGTACTTGTTTGTTTGATGTCTGATGTAACCCTAAATGGAAATAAAGGGCAAAGCCCAAATGGTGTATCAAGGAGTGAGCGTCGTTTATTTCAATGGCCTCCTCGGCGATACTCCACTTGGCTGCCTAGACAACAAGGATCAACGTTCAGATGCCTGGTAAGACTGCTTGGTTCACTAAACAACAAGGTTCAACATACAGCTACCTTCCAAGACTGCTAAGTTGTGTAAACAACAAAAAATAAACACGCAGTTATCAAATAAGACTGTATGGTTGCCCAGACAACAGGAATCCATATACAGTTACCTGATAAGACTGCTTGGTTGCCTAAACAAAACAATCCATATACAGTCATCTGGCCAGAAAGAGACGTGGACAGTAAGGGACAGTGACGGGGACAGGCGCAGAAGGCGTCTCATATTCTGTGTAATGTGTGCGTCTCATGTCACTGAGGAACTGACTTGTGTACACTGTAGGCCAACAACTGATTTTTTTCGCCTTTTTCCCTCGTATATTTTAAGCAGGTGATTACCATCTTTGTTTTTTACCCTTTATTATTTTACTGGTTGACCAGCTTTTATTTGCGCCAATAAAAACCAGCGTTTAGAGAACACACTAAATAAAAAACACAAAGAGACAAAACTGATACAGATAGGAAAGTGTGCTGTGTGTGTTCCACGTCTTCTTAATCTTGGGAGTATTTGATAACAGAGGCATTGTATCCCTTGAAAATAGAGGAATTGTGTCCCTTGTTTGATACGACTTTGTGCAACACTGATGGCCAGTGAAGATGTTTGTCCCCAGCACGGGTTGTTTTTACTTTATTGCCAGACAATTGTGGGGACAAAGGGATAGGAGAGGTGCCCCCCCCCCCCCCCAAATGTGGTATAGATGCTGTGGG
>JADBJO010023122.1:5000-22500 GCA_016801955.1 Conus betulinus
GGGCGGAAAAAGTAAGTGTTGACTTGTTATCTCACCTTTCCACTGTCGACTTTGGTTCCATGGATGGAAAACACTACTGGCACTCGTTATGCATAGTTAGGACAGAAGGGAGTGAGTCAAAGCTGGCGGTAAATTAGTTCCTTTCTCTGCAGTGTGTGTGTGTGTGTGTATGTGTGTGTGTGTGTGTGGGTGTGTGTGGTGTGCGCGCGCGCGCGCGCGCACGCGCGCCTGCACGTGTATGTGCATGTATGTGTGTGTGTGTGTGTGTGTGTGCACGCGCGTGCGCGCGCGCGCGTGTGTGTGTATGCGTATGCGTTGTGCAGTGGTGTGTGTCTGTGTCTGTGTCTGTGCGTGCATGCCTGCGTGTGTGCATGCATCTGTGTGTGTGTGTGTGTGTGTGTGTGTGTGTGTGTGTGTGTGTGTGTGTGATATCACTAAGAGTTTAAACTCTTGTTCTTTGGCATTTCAGTGAGCTGGGACGCTGACTGAAGTGAACTGACAAGAGTTAGTCCCAAATTGTCAGTGAACTGATCGAAACAGAGAAAAAGGTCGAATTTGATAAATTCAAACAAAAACGATTCACATATCAATTCTCAAAGACCACCAAGGCGCTCCCAGGCAAACATGTCTTCGAACATTTTAACTTTCAATCTCTTCTCGTCACTCATCCTCGTTGTCACAAGTACTTAACGATATCAAATTGAACATTAAAAAAAAAAAAAAAAAATGGGATGATACACCGCCAATTAATGAATATACAGTATTCTAGAATGTCCGATATCATGACCTAACGCATCCTGTCAAATGAGTGGAACTCTGTGGAAGGATCGAGAACCATACGTGAGATAACAAATCACAGTGATAATTAGTATGTTTTACCTAGAATTGAAACCAAACACATGCCTGTGACAATGATTTTTAATGCTCAAAACAACTTGATAACGACTTACGACTTACCCAGAAAGACTATTATTGAGAAACGTATCTGAGACCGAGACAAAGTGAATGAAGATTCGGAGGCACTTGTATCAGAAGAAGTAACATCCATCCTTGATTTAGCCATTGTATTATTAGATTACGATGTAGATCTTGCCATTCATAAATTCAATGAAGGTCTAACTCTTGCTAGCCAATATATGAAAAAGTGTTTTGCAATAGGCATGCCTTCTAATAAACCATGGTTTGATGCTGAATGTAGAACTATGAAGTCAAAGATGCGTCTCTCTCTCTCTCTCTCTCTCTCTCTCTCTCTCTCTCTCTCTCTCTCTCTCTCTCTCTCTCAGGACTTTTTATAGATGTAACGACAGTGAAATTGAAAAAAAAAACTCAGAGATGCATATAATGAAGATAGGCGACAATATAAACAAATCTTAGAATTTAAGAGATTAGAAGACAAAAAACGTACACTTGAGGCCCTTGAAGCAAAAAAAAGTGACCCAAACAAATTTTGGGAACAATTAAATCTAGAATCGGCAAAACGTTGGTAGATAATACAATTTCAAAAAAATGACTGGTACGACCATTTCCAACAAGTGTTTAATTCTGACAATGGTTTTGATCACGGAATAGACCGTGATAATGTTGATTTGGATGTTGACGTGGGGGAAGAGTGGTTTGATATTCAAAATTTTAGACAGCTCCATACTAGATGTAGAAATTACTGATACAGAGTAACAGATGCATTCAAAGCTTTAAAAATGGGGAAAGCTGCTGGATCTGATGAGTTCAGTGCTGAGTTCACCAACATTTATTTCCTTTATGACAAAGCTATTTGATAAATTTTATGATGCTGGTACGTTTCCACTTAGCAGGTCTGAATTACTCATCCAACCTTTACATAAAAAGGGGATATTAACTCACGAGATAACTATAGAGGCATTTCTCTCCTGAATATTTGCAGTAAACTATACACTTATATTCGTAACAAACGATTAACAAGTTGGGTAGAAGAAAATAACCTCCGAAATGAATCACAAGCAGGATTCAGAAAAAAAAATAGTACGGTAGACCAGATCTTTCCTTTATTGTCATTAGTACCAAAACAGTTATCTAGTGGTAAAAAATTGTATGCTGCATTCATTGATTTTAAAAAGGCTTTTGACCTTATAGATAGAAAACAACTGTTGCTAATACGGCGCAAAAATGGTATTCACGGAAATTGAATAAAGCGATTAGAAGAATGTACAGCGTTGTGACAGCTAGAGTCCGTACTAGGCAGGGTAATACAGAAGCATTCTCATGACCCCGTGGGTTAAAGCAGGGGGAGATAACTGTAGCCTTCTTTTAATTTCTTTATTTATAAATGAGCTTGCAAACAACATTATGCAACATGGCAAACATGGTATCAGTCTAACACCTGATCTTATTCAAAATTTTAATCATGTTTTTCGCCGATGATGCTTTTCTTTTTTACTCGGTAGTAGGGTCTTCAACGTCAACTAGATATTCCGAACTACTCAGCCAATAGACTTAAACAAATGTAAATTCTGATAAATCTGAAATAATTATATTTAGAAAAAGGGGGCTATATTGCATCAAAGGAAAAGTGGTCTTATGATGGTAAACGGCTTGAGGTTGTAAATGAATGTAAGTACTTAGGAGTAATTTTTTTTCAACAGGTTTAACCTTCTCATGCTCATTAAAAGATATGACAATGAAAGCGAAGAAAAGCGTCTTTGGAATTCTACGGTTCTTTCGGTCTCTAGGAGAAAATAACTCTAAGCTTTTCCTCAAAATGTTTGACTGTCAAGTTCAACCCATTCGAACTTATGGAGCAGAAATTTGGGGTATTTCTGCAATTGAAAGAGTACATGTATTCGCTATTAAACGTCTTTTGAATGTTAGTATACAGACAGCCACTGCTCGTATACATTGCTAAAGCAACAGACATCATTTGTATATACAAACCTGCACTAAATGTACAAAGTACTGGTTAAAACTTACCATGATGGATGAACACCGTATACCAAAGAAAGCTTATAATATGTTGTATACACTTCATTCCAATGGGAAAAAAAAGAACTGAGTCACTAAGGTTAGCGATACTTTATCTAAATATGGGTTTCCGCTTCGTTTTCGACAATCACGGAGTAGGCGATACTATTTTTTTTTTTCTGCTTTTAAACAAAGACTGCTTGATTGCCATTTGCAAGAACTAGACTCTTATTTAAGGGGTGAAGAAAATGCACATCTCTACTCATCACTTAGACAATTTTGTGATATTCCGCATATATGTATATGATAAAAAAAAAATTGTAATTTAAGAAAATATTTTAACAAGAATAAGGCTTGGTGTGTCCCCGTTAAAGATGCACCTTTGCCGTTGCCACTGTGTCGAAATGGGAATAGCCCCATTTTGTCCAAATGTTGAAGAAACGGAATTCCATTTTATTATCATATGCGAACAATACAAAGCTCTGGGTCAATTATACAACCCAGAAAAAAATATTTATAAGCCAAATGCTTTTAAACTGACTCTGTTAATCCAACTCAAGAATATGTATACCTCTTGCCTTGTATTGTCAAAAGCGTTCAAACTCAGAAACGACTACATGTTATCATGCTTAACCTATATCAGAGTGAGAGAGACAGTGTATGTGTGTGTGCGTGTGTGTGTGTGTGTGTGTGTGTGTGTGTGTGTGTGTGTGTCTGCGTGCACACGTGTGCATGCGCATGTGAGTGCATGTGTATAACGTGCGCGCTGATTGTGCACATGCCTGCATTTTTTGTCTTTGCTTGTACTTCTCTAAGGTTAATTGTAATGACTAACATATCTATGAGTTTGGGATGACTTCCCTTACCCCCCCCCCCCCCTCCACCCCCCCCCCCCCGCCCCACTGTCGCTGTTAGGTATGACATGAGCCAATGGCCAATTCATTAAATCAGGTCGATCGTTCGCTCTCTCTCGCTTTTTTTTTTTTTAATCCTTATCCGTCCTTTCCAGGATTAAGGGAAAGGGACAGAAGCAGAACAGAGATAGGGGAGAGAGGTGATGGTGTGGTGTGGTGGGGGGAGGACGGAAAGATTCTGTTTTATATGAACTGCATTCGGTTGTTTGATTTATTTTGTGCTGGTTCATTTAATCTTTTCTTTGGAATAAAAATTCTGTGTGTGTGTGTGTATAGTAGTAGGCATAAAAGGCCAACGTCCTAAAACAAAAAGGACCAGAAAAGACTTGAGAACACCGGCGACGATTCATCCTGGAGGAAAAGTACAAGAGAAAACTACCTTGGAGAGAGAAAGAGAGAGAGGGGGGGGGGGGGGGGGGGGGGGGGGGGGGGGGGGGGGGGGGGGGGGGGGGGGGGGGGGGGGGGGGGGGGGGGGTGGGGGGGGGGGTGGGGGATGGGGAAAGGGGGTTCCAAAGATAAGATACGTGTTTTTCCATGTTGACCATAAAAACGAACGGTATCAGATAACGTGTTTTTCAAAGATGTTCTTTTTTGAAAAATGAAAAAATAAATACAAAATTGTTTCCAGGCTATCCCCCCCCGCCTTTTTGGGAATTATTGTAAAAGAATTCAAAGTCCATGTGACCCCAGAGAGGTAATATTGTATACATTTTTATTTGTTCAGACACTCAGTATACATTACGTGTATTTCTGGCAGTCATTTTTTATGTAGGAGTCGTCGTTTTTTAAATTCGTTAGTTTTTTTGGTCTTTACAAAAAAATCTCTCTCTCTGATAGCGTGTTGTGCGCACTATCCATCGTGGAAAGATGGTTTGCCAATGCGTATCTGTCTCGTTGCTATGATGTGATCCTGGTCTCACTTTAGATTTGTGCAGATTTGCATAATTAATGCTTCCATTCCAACGTTTTTAACCATTTATAATAACTCATCACCTATCTTCCTTCTTTTTAAATAATTTGTTGTTTAAGTTTGATTTACATACTCTACTTTCCTTTCAGTCTACTCGTGAGCTTTGTTTTTTATTTATAACATTGATGATGTCTTTGTGCAACCATGCATAGTTTATCATGGCCCCCGCCTTAAAACCTTAAAACCCCACCCACATGCTATTTATTTCCAATGCTGTTTAGTCATACGTTACGCCCAATAACTTAAGATTTGCTTTACCAGTATGTTTTATATTTGAAAAGGTGATAGACAATCAATAATTTCATGGTGTTTCAACCATTAAGAGAAGCAAAACAAAATCCAATGGCTTCCCATAGCATCCGGCAAAGGCTGGAAGAAGAAAAGGAAGAAAGTATGATAAGGAAATAAGTTGCCAAACAAACAATTAACCGAACAAAGAATAACAATTCAAAAGAAAATCTTTGAGCTTGAGATCCTAAATGGACACAAGGGAGGTAAAAATGGTGCAAGTCAGCTCAGTGCTGATAGCTTTTAAGAATTGTGCAATGTCACCTTAGATGATCTCCCACTGGCGAACCAAATAATAATAGGAATAAACATGATCATAGTCATCAAAATGATGAATGGAAAAGAAAAAATGCCTCTCCTGTGTGTGTGTGTGTGTGTGTGGTGTGTGTGTGGTGTGTGTGTGTGTGTGTGTGTGTGTGTGTGTGTGTGCATCCGTACGTGAATGCGTGCCTGGTGCATGCGTGGTGTGCAAGCATAAGGGTGTCTGTGTATGTGTGTGTGTTTCTCTGTGGTGTGTGTGTGTGTGTGTGTGTGTGTGTGTGTGGTGTGTGTGTGTGTGTGTGCGTGCGTGCGTGCGTGCATGTGTGTGTGTGTGTGTGTGTGTGTGTGTGTGGTGTGTGCACTATAGCAACGCATATTCAGTTCTTCGTCACCGGCGCTTTCGCTTACATCCTGGCATCTACATCGACCATCAAATCGTACTTCTTCATCAACCGCATCATCTTATTCATCCGAGGCGACCAGCAGTCGGAGATCCAGTGTCAGCACCGTTTCTGCACCAATCGTCTGCGACCGAGCCTGCAGTCTACCCTTCGTCATTCCAGGTTTGGAGAGATCCTTCTTTCGAGCTTCCGACGGACCAACTGGGGGACTGGGGCTCGGCACGACTACGCTGAAGACTGGTGGGCGACGCGTCTGGTGGCCCCTGGTGACGGCCTGGAGCGGTCGGCGTCCTATCATTAGTAGGAGCGTAGCTATTTTATCAGTGTCTTCTCTTCGCTTCATTTTCTTCACTTCTATAAGGAATCTTCACTGCAAGTATCTTCACAATCATCTTCTGGGAGCAGCAGCTACTACGTCAACGGGAGGAAACTGACGGCTCATCTTGAGTGCATCACAGACTGACTGCATCGTGAGCTGATAACAAAAGACAGTAAGCCAGATAAGTAAAGTTTCCGTTTGATATTGCAGCTGAAAGAATGCAAATCGAAGATTGACAGTTTATCATATTGCAACAAGAGAAAAGTGAGAATCAGCATCTTTTCACGAAAGAAGAGAGAAACACAACAAATAGCTGTATATAATTCGTTAATAAATTTCTGTATTGTTTTATCAAGCTCCCTTCTTGTGTGGTGCAAGATCGGGTGCACGTGAAGCATGTGTCCGATAGGGAGCAGACGGAAATCGTCGCAGCGCCCCACCAGTGTGACAGAGTGTATGTGTGTGTGTGTGTGTGTGTGTGTGTGTGTGTGTGTGTGTGTGTGTGTGTGTGTGTGTGGTTGTACTGTGGTGTGGTGTGTGTGTGTGTGTGTGTGAGAGAGAGAGAGAGAGAGAGAGAGAGAGAGAGAGAGAGTGTGTGTGTGTGTGTACGTGCATGCGTGCGTGGTGTATGCGTGTGCGCAAGCATAAGCGTGTCTGTAGATGTGTGTGTGTGTCTTTCTTGTGTGTGCGCGCGCGCGCGTGCTTGTGTGTGTGTGTGTGTGTCTGTGTGTGTGTTTGTGTGCATATGTTATGTGTGTGTGAGTGAGTGTGTGTGCGTGTGTGTGCGTTATGTGTGTGAGTGAGTGTGTGTGTGCGTGTGACACAATGTATAAGAGATATTCCAATAAGACACATTTCTTCCCTCCCCTGCCCTCCTTTGATTTGCTCCACGCACTGTGTTGGTTGCTAAGTCTGCTCTCTCTTAAAGAGATGACCACATGAAGGATATTCTGTGGTGCCCATGATGCCAGAACTGTCACCGGACAATTCAGGAACAGCAGTTTTCACCACATTACAGAGTGAAACCAAACGGATACCTAGAGTAACACTGTTCCAGACCCTGGACAATCCAAATCATTTTTAATTGGAAGTGATTTTATCTGTATGATTAAAAAAATTCCTTTCCAAGAAGAACATCTGATACTTGCTTTGCGTTGAAGAATTTTCTCTTAATGGATTGCAGGATGTTTTTCGGGATTCACTACTGAATTATACAGACAAGGGATCCTAGGCTCTGGACTTGATGATCTACGACACGGACCTGTTTTTAAGAGGGCTTTGAATGTACCTCACTCCACTGATAAGTAGAAGTGTGGACTGAATGAATATTTAAAGAATCTGTTTGACACTTCAGTTTGAGGTATTCTGAAACAGAATGCAGGGAGTAGTTGTACATGAAGCTGGAGTCATCAGTTAAAGTTTTCAGGTTCTCAATGGCATTGATATTCATTCCTGGCCGATGGCCCGTTGTGAAGCTGTTAAAGCCACTCTTCAATATGTGGAGACCACTCTGCTGGACTGACCCAGAGGAGTCTTTCAAACAAACATTTTTTTTCCGGTGATCAAAATGAGAAGGGGTGTGTAAATATCACCTCGGATTTTGGTAACGACCACTGCCTATCCTTCGTGTTTTCCAGATAAGACTGCCTCCCCTGATGATAGTGTTTAACTGCAGATCAACGCCGGATGGTGGCTGTGACAACGATCAAATGCAAACAAAGTGACACTGGACACACAGAAATGACACTGAAAAAATTACTGAAGAGCACCGCTCGCTGCTGACAAGAAAAGATTAGGTGAAGTGAACAGGTGTAGGGGAGGGGGGCGGAAGGGGAGGAAGGAGACGGAGGTGAAGGGGAGAGGAGGTATACAGGGGAAAGGGGAATGGGGAGGCGTAGAAGAGGGGAGGATATGATGCATGGGGTCTTTAAAGCCTGAATGTGTACAATAAAACATGAATATATGCAATAAAGTTTACTCGCCAAATGAAACTAGGCGATTAACACTAAGTAAGTGCATGTTTCATATGCTATCCTCTCCACAGGCACATACATAGAAAAGGCTCACAGAACAAGAAAGCAATCCCTTCCCCTCTCCCCCAAGCTGTTGTGCTTTATATAGTTAAATAATCGTCACTCACCACAGATTTTGAATGTGTGAGGTATCACAAGAAAGGTGACAGAGATAAGAAAGAGCAGGATTCTCATATTGTGTGCAAGAGCTTGCATGCGCGCGCGCGCGCGCGCGCGCGCAAGCGCGCGCACGCACAGCACACACACACACACACACACACACACACACACACCACACACACACACACACACACACACACACACACACACAGAGTAGATGTCCTGTAGCATACAGGGTCGATCTTCACAGTACGCTATCTCTCCTCATTAGCCATCATTATCACAGGGCATGCAGCAGGAATTCCAAAGGTCGAAGTCACTGTGTTGTTTACAGCAAGTTTTCTCACGGAGGCTCTTACAGACAATTTTTCCCATTAGCTGATCATTATCACTGTGTTTTGTCTCACCTGAGATGGAGATGCTGTCACTGTGTTCGTTTATTGTGCTCACCAGTGGATGGGGGACCGGTTTTTCTACATTGTATCCGAACACAAATGGCACAAGTGTCTTTTATACACTTGTCTTTTGTTTCCTCAGCATTAGGAGAAACATCCATACTTGATATAAAGGAATGAATAACAATGATGTAGACAATGGGGAAACGGATGAAATCAAAGAAATCTGTAGGCCTGAATATGATAAAACTACGAATAATAATGATAATCATATTGATGACAATAACAAAAAAAAAAAAAATGAGAACAAAGATGGAAAAGATGACACAAACGAAATCTACCCAACGCATCACAGTTTAGAAAATACAAAAGAAATAAATTGTTATAAAATTATGAACAGTGAAAGTAGCAACAACAACACACAAAAACCAAGAAGAAGAACAACAACAACACAACAACAATTACAACAGTGTCTTTAACTTAAGATGAGCACTAGGGATGCTTGTAATTCATCATTAGTGGCTGCTCTGAGTGACGCTTGTGAAAAAAAAAGCCACCGGTGGTTATTCTATTTTTCGCCTGAAACATGTCCTCTCTCTCTCTCTCTCTCCTCTCTCTCTCTCTCTCTCTCTCTCTCTCTCTCTCTCTCTCTCTCTCTCTCTCCCCCCTTCCTCCTCCTTACCACCCTCCCCCCTGCCCACAGACACATACACATTATGTTGTCATACCTTGCAGTGCAAAAGAGAGCGCCTCATGACACAAGTCCAAAGGTTGAAGACAATGGACACTTAGCAAGTCTCCTCTATCTCTGCTGATTTTCTGATTGTTATCAGATGTCACACATCTCACCTGTTATCACTGATTTTGTTAACTTTACAATTCTTGACCAATCACAACGCTCCATTACAATGTAGAACTTTCAGCCTCCCTGAGACAGACCACAGTTTTGCTTGGAAGCTTGGAGGAGACGCGCGTGTGTGTGTGATTCTATTTGCAGTTTGTTTTCATAATTCAGTGGACAACAAGAACTCAGACCATGGAGTAAGTGTTTTTTTAAATACGTCTCTTTCATTGTACACTTTTACCATTTTGTAATATTTCTGTAATGTGCTACAAACTTTCTTAGTTTGAAATACTGAAAATATGCGGCCACAATTATTGTTCAGAAAAGCGGGGTTTAAAAAAAACCCGGAGAACTTAGGGTACAGTGATTAGTACTGATGGGGTACAGCAGTTGTGTCTCCATGATGAAACACTTTCTTGTTGTCCCTGCTACTCCTAATGTGCAGGTGAGGAGAGTTAGCTGAGGGAGGGGGGAGGGAGACAGAGGGAAAGGGGGATGGGCGCAGAAGAGGAGAAATTACGATGCTTCTGGGTTCCTACAGAACTGAATGTTTACAATAAATAGTACACAATTACGGTAATGTTTGATCTTTTAAATGAATTTGGGACATAGTGAAGAAAGCAAATGCTTATGTTACCAAATCAGTTCATACAATCATGTGAAATTCACACACACACACACACACACACACACACACACACACACACACACACACACACACACACACAGAGTAGATGCTTATACTCAGTCGTTCCTCGCAGTATACTGAGAATCTCACCCTTCCATAGTGCATGCAGTACGAATTCCAAAGGTTGATGTCAGTGACTGCACAGCAAGTTTCTCACGGAGGTCTCTACTATCTCTCCTCAAAATGATAACGATTTTTGAAGAGAAAAAAATGATGGTACAATAATCATAAGAGAATCATAATAATAATCCCTAAATTAAGACATAAATATTTCCTTTCTTATGTTCGTTCCTTTGATATCATTTGTTTTGCTGAAACCTTCATAGAAACATTTCAATCAGATTTATCTGTTGATTACCTGATTTTTTTTTATAAACCTGTTGTTATGTTTTCTAGACATGGTCATTTATCTGGTGGAGTTGCGTGCCTTATAAAGAGAGTGTATGCCCCATTTGTTCGTTCTGTTAACGCAGATTACAATCATATTACTGTTTTTTCTTATAGACAGAACTGTATTAGGCACCATGAAGGATATATTGTATATGTGTGTATATGTTCCGCTTGAACAGTCACCGTGTTATTCTTTTGTGGATGTAAACAATTGCATTGGTCTTTTGGAAGAATTCTTGTCAGATTGTTCAGCTGCATTTCATGGTGTTTACTTAGTGTTGTCTGGATATTTCAACAGTCAAACTGCCGATATAAACTTGAATGATTCATGCAGTGAAAATGTTATTAAGTCATTGAAAATAAGTAGTTGGATCAACACAAAATAGGAAATCTCAAGACAAAGTGTTGGATAGCTATGGTAAACTTATGTTGAATTTATGTACTACATTTGATTTACGTATTCGGATTTGTGAATGCACAGAGAGAGAGAGAGATTGGGAGAGAGGAGAGAGAGAGAGAGAGAGAGAGAGAGAGAGAGAGAGAGAGAGAGAGAGAGAGAGAGAGAGAGAGAATAGGAAGATGGCAGGAGGACCATGTTGAGAATGGTGGGATAGAACCTTGTTAGAACAGCAATGTACGCACACGTCATATTGTACCGACTATACACAGTGTAACGAATGATGGTATAATGCAAACAAACAACCAAGATGTGCTACACAGGCTGAAGACAAGAAATACAAACTTGTTCGAATAGACTGGACAGAAATAGCACAGGATATGGGCAGGATAGTAATGGTCCACACGTGAAACATTGGCAGACAAAAATATGCAGTATTTAACTTTGATTGGTCACAATCAAATTTGAAAATGAAATTTTCTTCTTTTTATTAATTGAAAGTACTAGCCAATAACAACCTATTATGACTTTAAAAAACTTGGTGCGTATAGTATATCATAAACAGGACAGTATTTTGTTTTATTCCAATACAGAATGAAGGCACATAACTCTAAATCAGCACTATTTAAACTCTCCAGTATATTGGAATCACTGTCATGGAAGAAACGCGGCAACACCTCCATAGCGACAGCAAGACTTCCTTTTATCATTTATTGTAAACATCTCGTCTCCTCGCTGAAAATTTAAAGGTCTGAGGGTGAAAGAAGAGAGGTTAAAAGAACAGACCCAATGTGAAAAGAAAGGAGGAAATCAAATCAGGTCCAGAGACAGGAGTCACAGATATAGCCTGCAAATTCTGTCATTGTTTTTTTCTATGTCCGTTCTCAATCTTTATTTCCAAGGGTAACAGATAAGCAAACACATTTTTTTTTCATCCGGCCCTTCGCAATTTAAAAAGTTCACCCATTACCATTTAAGGCGTAGATGATTTAAAGGGGAAGAAAAGCGATTGAAACAACAAACAAGAATAAAGAAATTGATTACAAAGAAGAAGAAAATAATCAGCACACACAGATATAAAATACGCGATCCTCAGAGAGAGAGAGAGAGAGAGAGAGAGAGAGAGAGAGAGAGAGAGAGAGAGAGAGAGACAGAGAGAGAGAGAGAGAGACAGAGAGACAGAGAGACAGAGAGTTACATTCTTTTCGTAAAAATAGGAACATTTTTTTTTACATTTACATGATGTGGTTACAAGGCAAGACGAGAATGAACAATACTACAATCAGTTATCAGTAAGCGACAATGAATTCCTAGCATCTATAATCATAAAACTTATTTATCATGATTTGTGTATGTGTGCGTGTCCGTGTGGGTCTGCATGTGCGCGCGCGCGCGTGCGTGTGAGTGAGTGAGTGAGTGAGAGAGAGAGAGAGAGAGAGAGAGAGAGAGAGAGAGAGAAGAGAGAAAGAAAAGAAAGAAAGAGAGAGATGCCATCATAATCTTCATCCCCCTCCCACATTCCATTTTTTCTTCTTAAACCGTTTATACACTCACCGACTATAATCATTAATTAAGTGGCAATCCATAGATACCAGCTGGATACGAGAGAGGATAGAGAGAGAGAGAGAGAGAGAGAGGAGAGAGAGAGAGAGAGAGAGAGAGAGAGAGAGAGAGAGAGAGAGATTATAATTCCCATTTTTCTATCCAAAATATCAGATGCTAAAACATTACTATGAAATTTGAATAAAGAGCAATACAATACATCAATATAATCAACAGTAATCAGGACACACATTTATCACCATGTAGTTACAGTGCTCCAAGAAATCAAAAGCATTAGGACAGCATTATTAGGAGAGAGAGAGAGAGAGAGAGAGAGAGAGAGAGAGAGAGAGAGAGAGAGGACAGACAGACAGACAGACAGACGGACAGACAGGTAGATAGAGACAGACGGACAGACAGAGACAGACGGTGAGAGAGACAGACGGTGACAGGGACAGACAGACAGACAGACAGAATCCATTGAGTTTTTTTGTCCCCTTAGAAGGGAGTCATTATGTGACTGTCCAGTCCCAGTTTTCTCTCTCTCTCTCTCTCTCTCTCTCTCTCTCTCTCTCTCTCTCTCTCTCTCTCTCGCTCTCTCTCTCTCCTGCACGTGCTCCCCTCTCCCTTGCCTCCCCGTCCCCTCCCCCTCCACACAAACACATACACAGGCAGAGGTCGTTTTTTTACAGGACAAGCAGTGCTGTCATGTCACCAGTCCAAGGTCGAAGACAGTGGATACATAGCAAGGATATCTCCGAGGTCCTCTCTATCTCTCGTCATTTTCTGATTGTTATCAGATGTCACATGTCTCACCTGTTATCACTGTGTTTGTTTATTGTACATTTGCTGACCAATCACAAGGCTTCATTCCAATGTAGAATGTTCAGCGTCCCTGAGACAAACCTCAGTTTTTTGTTTGAAGCTGGAGCGGGCTGAGACAAACCACAGTTTTTTGTTTTTGAAGCTTAGGAGCGTGTGTGTGATACAGTTTGCATTTTCGTTTGAAAATTCAGTGGATACATTGAACACAGAACATGGAGTAAGTGATTTTAATACTTCTTTCTTACTGTGCATCCTTAGCATAAGAACTAAGGAGCAGGCTGCTTGATAATATATTTGTAATAGACTACAACCGTTGATAAAAATGGAACACTGAAATGTGCGGGCAGCAATAAATGTTGGGGGAAAAAAAAAAACAGAAAAAAAAACCCGGAGAACTTTGAGAACAGCAAGCAGTGTTGACAGGGTTCAGCAGATCTTTTTCCACGATTTTATTTTCTTGTTCAATCTGTTCCTTATAATTGTAGGTGATAAGGGTTCGTTGATGTCTTATTCTTCACCATTGATCTATTCACCTGTTACTGTGCACAAAAATCCACAGGGAGTTTTTATTCTGCTCACATTAACGACTGTTTTGAAGTGTAAAGATAAACTATAGTATGTGGAATTATAAATTATTCAATGATAACGATAATTCATAAAATCAGAAGAGAAATGCAATTCGTCAATGTACACGTAAGTGATCTTTGAACAGTTTTTTTTCCCCTACAGTGTGGTTAACAGCCACAAAAAACAGCAGCAGTAACAGCATCAAAAACAACGACAGCAACAAAAAACCAATAACAACAATTTAGAATTGCTAGCATATTTAAAAATCATGGTGGATAAGCAAGAAGATAAGATAAAAAAAAAACACATTGAAAAGACGGTAAATGCAAGAAATCAAACTGGAATACATTTAAAAGAGTGAAATCGTCACAGAGACCTACCGAGAAACCCTACATAAACACTCAAAATGTACATGGTAAACAGTCGACTTTCGTTGAGAGAAGGAAGTCTGGAAACAACCAAACCAGAACCAAGAATGGGAGATCCAAGACAGACGAGGAGAATGAGAGGGAAGCAGAAGGAAATACTCCGACAGAATCCTAACAATATCTACTTCTCGTAAACTGGAGACCTGTCGAAAAGAAATGAGAGAGAGTACAAATCATGTGAGTGTAGGAACTGGAGGGGACGAAACAAAATCTTATGTTGGGAATTATCTTAATGCTTTTTTTTTATCCACCTCACTTTTCACACTGGGGACAAACTTGATATCAATCAGACCGTCGGAATGTCGGATTTCTTTATTTTCTGTCGAAAATCTGACTGTGAGACTCTCCTTCACGCAACGTGGACACACAAGCTGTCAGCCAAAGAGAAGAGATTTCTCTCCTTAATCATAGTTATTGAATTTGTACACATTGTACACAATTTTTTTTTTGTACTATGGTTTACACACAAACAGACGTACATATTTCGTTTCAAAACATTAAGCAGTTCCTCGGAGACTTGAAATATCCTGCTCAGTGTCACATGAACATATGTTTTTGTAAACAAAATTCGCTAATACTCACAAACATGTAATAGTTTTCTTTCCTGGTTTTGGCCTCTGCAAGCCACAGAATCTTTTCAATCTCTGTGACCTCACGTCGGCTAACAAAATCACAAACTGTGCCTGTGCCGCTCTCAATAAAACAGTAAACCACACGTCACGTCACTGGGGGTTAAGGTTCCTGAAAAAAGAACAACAATAACCATTTTATTTAAGTATCTTTATCTGTAGAACATTAATTGTCTTTTCCCCTCTTTTCGTTTCTCTTCACCTCGTCGTACTTGGAGATTTTTCCAAGCCTGTCATTGGTCAGGCATGGTCTTCACTTTATGTTTAACACTGACACCTCTGTCAAAAATGAAAAATACATTCGCCCTTGCCAAAGCCTCAATGTACGACGCCATCGACCTGATTGTCCTCTAATTCAACTGACCATCCTACAGTTGATAAACCAATGACTCATAAACTCAATGTGTCATTCTCTTAATACATAACATAGATGCATGCTGTGTGGTTTCTATACTATCATCATCATCATCATCATCATCACCATCATCATCATCATTATTATTATTTATTATTATCATTATCGTTATTACTATTATTATTATTATTACTATTATCATGGTATTATTATTGCTATTATCATTGGTATCATTATCATATTATTATCATAGCTTTCATCAACATAATAAAATTTCAGCTTTGGTCAGTCCATTGGTTCGGTCCGAAAGTGACCTGATTCGCAGGATGCTGGAGGTATTGTAATTGATTGACTGTATGACTAATTGACCGATTGGTTGACTGACTGACTGATCCAGTGACTGATTAATTGGCTGACTGGCAGATTGAGTGATTTGCTGGTCGGTCAGCTTTTTGGTTGGTTGGATGGGTTGCTGGGTGGTTGAACGGCTGGTTTAACAGTGGTTGACCGATTGACTGAGTGGGAGAGTGTGATACTACTAACACTACGTCCTGGGGAACAGGAGCCTGGACGATACCTCCCTGGCAACCAAGGACCTCCACGGGAGTCCAGTAACAGCCTCCGATGTAGTGAAGCGTTTGATCAAGGTAATTGCGGAAGGGATCAACCAGGGGGGAATAAGGCAGTGGAGAAGGAGAAGGAACTGGAGCAGGGGAAGGAGAAGGAGCTGGAGCAGGAGGAGGAGCGGCATCTGGAGACAGTTGATCGCCCAGGAGCAAGTGAGGGTGAGTGCAACAACACTTCTTTCTTCTTCTTCTTCTTTCTCTTCTTCTTCTTCATCCTTCATCATCATCATCATCATCATCATCATCATCATCATGTTCATGTTGTTGTTCTTCTTCTTCTTCTTCTTCTTCTTCTCTTCTTCTCTCAACTACTCGCTTACTTTCACTCATTCTCTCTCTTTACTCTGTCTGTCTCGCTAGTTTTCTTCTTGCACTTTCTATCTCGTCTTCTGCTCGCGCACACGCGCTCACACACACACACCACACACACACACACACACACACACACACCACACACACACACACACACACACACACATACACACACACACACACACACACACACACACACACACACACACACACACACACCACACACACACACACACACACACACACACACACACACACACACACACACACACACACACACACACACCACACACACACGCACACACACACACACCACACACACACACACACACACACACACACACACACACACACACACACACACACGCACACACACACACACACACACACACACACACACACACACACAACACACACACACGCACACACACACACACACACACACACCACACACACACACACACGCACACACACACACACACACACACACACACACACACACACACACACACACACACACACTGCTGAAGCTTTCTGGTAGTACCAGGCATACTGCCAGTGTAAGAGCAAAGCCAGAATTACTGGGTCGCCAAACGAATGCAACTAACAACTTAAAGAACAGACACAACGCGTTTGCACCTATTGGTCTTGTTTACGGCGGGACATACAACATTCAAAACAATGAAAGCAAAAAGTGAAGAAACTTATCTCTTCAATTTCAGTGAAAATGGTGGTCCTGGTTGCCCTCCAAGAGCCCATTGTGCACTGAGATGGAAGAGATAAGTGACTGTTCATCCCTTTGTAACTTGTGTGCTCCATTCATTCGGTGGCCTTGTCACTCTACCTTTGCTCTTATGCTTCAGTTACCGCCTGCTCTTCTTACCCCACTCTATAACCATACTGCCAGTCGGTGAAGTAACAAGTCACTGTGTATTTGATCTGCATGTAAAATGTCGTTTTTTTTCTGGGGAGGATTTCCTTAGTAAATGCATTTCAGTGCCAACGAGATAAGTCGTAGACGTGATTCTGCATGAAATACATAAAGTAGTGTGGGTGAATATGTGTAAATAGAGAGAGGAGGCACAGACAGTCGGCCGTGTCTCACTGACGTGTCCGAATCAGCGGACGAAAGGTCTCTGAGCAAGCGATATGAATATTCTGTTTTCAAGATTGATTACGAGGGTCCCCATATGCTACTAGTGAAGGATTTTATATTCATATTCTAATTCCATGAATTTTCATTCCTATTATCTTCCTATCTAAACATCCCTCTCTCCCTTTTA
>JADBJO010023122.1:25000-26965 GCA_016801955.1 Conus betulinus
GGTTGCACCATCCAGTAACGTATGGGCCTTGTTAAACTCTGTGTTGACAACATTATCTAACAACATATGCATTGTCTAGCACCATATGGGATCAAGTAAACTCTGTGTTGACAACACTATCTAACAGTGTATGGGGTCAACTATACTGTGTGTTGACAACATTGTCTATCAAGACATGGGGCCAACTAAACTCTGTGTTGACAACATTATTTGGCCTTTTGTGCCACGGGTGGTAATCATTGTTGTCACTCATTACTCGTCGTCAGCACAGAAGGTGAGTTTAACGTTCTATTAACCAGAGGCCTTTAAGGACAAGAAGTCCCAGATCGTAGTCTTTGTCGTCGATGTAGAAGGAGGAAGGGAAATGGGTGCATTGTCGTCAACGGCGCTGGTGGATCGTAGTGGATGCTGTTGGTCTCCTGTTCCGTTGAAATATCGATGGATGATGGTGGTTCTTCTGTTCTCTGTGTCATCCGACTTCCAAATCCTTGCAAAGCTTCTTTGAGCAAAACCTATATGGAACCACACTGTCCTGATTTGGCCACTGCGGGGAGAGCATCTTCACTGGAGCTGTGTTGCGTTGTGTTGTGTTGAGTGAGGTTGGGCAGGTTTGGGCAGGTTTGGGTTGGGTTGGGTTGGATTGGATTGAGTTCAGTTGGGTTGGAGCTGGGGTTGTATCTGTGTGAGTTTGACCACGCGTTTCCTGTTTCTCATGTCATTGTGTTCATGTGCAGACGATAAGTGATCTTCTCCCCCGCAATTGAGCAGCGGGTACCTCAACAATCCGTGGCGGTGAGAGGATCGCCCGCTCCAGGCCTTTCAGGTACGCACAAAGGTACGGGAAATTAATAACATTTCGTGGAATAAAAAGAAATTCTATGTAAGTTGACTCTGAGCCCCCACCTATCACACACACACACAATTATCTGCGTCATACAAAAATGTAATTATGATGCAGATAACACATAATTGGACTCCCTTTTCCTCAGTTACCAGTTACTCTTAATTAACCGTGGAAGATAACATTCCAATATTCTGTTTACACACCACTAAACACAAGAAAAGAAATAAACATTTACACCTTCCCAGCTGTTTTCCCTGGTTGACCAGTCGGTTCTCTCAGTCAGTGTCACTACGATCGTTGAAGCTGCCACACCATTCGCGACCGCCCGATTGGCCAGATCCCAGATGGGGGATACTGGCAATGCAGCTGTAGTCGCACTCTCGGATCGTGCCCCGGACTCCGCTGCCATTCGCTCTCTTCACGGAAAAGGGTCCTGTCGGTCTCTCCCACAGGCCTTCAGGTGCTGCAGTCACCCCGTCGTCGGTTGGCAGTTCTCTGTCTTGGCCTCAACAGGCTGACACGTCTTGGTGTCCTCCGTTCCCACACAGGGACAATTGTCTGCCGTCGTCGGCTCCGAGGCTACAGCAATCCTTCCCTTCATGTAAAGTCTTTTTTGGCTTTACGTCTCTGTATTTTCCTGAACCCTCAGGGGGCACACCACCCCACACACACACACACACACACCACATCACAAACACACACCCAACACCCACACAAGTAACACAATGCACCGAAACGACGCACCCCGCCCAATTGTGGGACGCAACCCGGTGCATCTCTCAATATTTTTCGGTTCAACTCTACATATGTCAATAAGAAATAGAATAATCGGTTATGCTTACATCCAGTTTTCTTTTAAACTCAGGTGTATTCCTTGTTACCACGCATGGTATCCGCAGCCGGGATCCCTTCACAAGACAAGCCACAAACTGTATGTACTTCTTTGCCCTCCCCTATTGCCTTCCCTTGAAGCCCCCCCGGGAGGAACCCGAAACAGCCCAAGGTGAATGTCTTTAGAGAACAAAAGATCGTTTTGAATGTGACTGTGATAGCCACCTTCATAAGAGTTAAACAATCAACGACGAGGTTCTGCGTCAGCTCGTCCAGCTGACTGTGTACAA
>JADBJO010023123.1:0-12500 GCA_016801955.1 Conus betulinus
TAGGGCTGCCCCACAACACAAGTAAACTGACCCCAAGGCATAGGGCTGACCCCTACAACATAAGTAACTGACCACACCATAAGTAACTGACCACAAGGCATAGGGCTGCCCCACACACACAAGTAACTGAACCACAATATAAGTAACTGACCACAACATAAGTAACTGACCACAAGGCATAGGGCTGCCCCACAACATAAGTAGCTGACCACAGGGCATAGGGCTGCCCCACAAACGTAAGTAACTGACCACAATATAAGTAACTGACCACAAGGCATTGGGCTGCCCCACAACATAAGTAACTGACCATAACATAAGTAACTGACCACAAGGCATTGGGCTGCCCCACAACATAAGTAACTGACCACAGGAAATTGGGGTGCCCCAAACTGACCACAAGGCATAGGGCTGCCCCACAACATAAGTAGCTGACCACAGGAAATTGGGGTGCCCCACAACATAAGTAACTGACCACAACATAAGTAACTGACCACAACATCAGTAACTGACCACAACATCAGTAACTGACCACAGGGTATTGGGGTGCCCCACAACATATGTAACTGACCACAGGGCATTGGGATGTCCCACAACATATGTAACTGACCACAGGCATTGGGATGCCCCACAACATATGTAACTGACCACAGGGCATTGGGGTGCCCCACAACATAAGTAACTGACCACAACATAAGTAACTGACCATAGGGCATTGGAGTGCCCCACAACATAAGTAATGCCCCATTAGGATTTTTGACGAAGAACGTGAGAATGTTGATCTTTTGGATAACGACCTTCCATGAAAAATGAGCTACGACCAGGGAGGGACGTGACGGCATTAATTGTAGAGAAATAATCCTGGAAGCTGCTGGGATGAGTGTGTGTGTGTGTGTGTGTGTGTGTGTGTGTGTGTGGTGTGTGTGTGTGGGTGTGTGTGTGTGTGTGTGTGTGTGTGTGTGTGTGTGTGTCTGTGTGTGGTGTGTGTGTTGTGTGTGGTGTGTGTGTGTGTGTGTGTGTGTGTGTGTGTGTGTGTGTGTGTGTGTGTGTGTGTGTGTGTGTGTGTGTGTGTGCGTGCGTGCGTGTGTGCGTGTGTCTGTTGTTTGTCTGTCTGTCTGTCTGTCTGTCTGCGGCGGGGGCGTACGCAAGTATTTGTGTCCATGTGTGTGGGCATACAGCTGAGCATGTGTGCACGTGTGTGTGGGGGGGGTGGGGGGGGGGGGGGGGGGGGGGGAGTGCATGCGTTTGTGTGTGTTTAGCGGGAGAAAGGGATGCGCGCGTGAACAATCGTTCGACGTGATATGTATATACTCTCTATAAGAATAGTTAACCCCTGTTAGATAGTAACAACACCCATGATATTGGTTTAATTCACTTAACGGGCGCTCTTCCTTGTGTTGTTTTTCTAACCAAAATCGTACTTCATTTTGAAACTTTTGAGTATTCAACAACTTTCTACATCGTCGGCTTCTCTTCTGTCTTCTTCTTTCTTCTTCTTTTTCTTCTTCTTCTTCTTCTTCTTCTTCATCTTCATCATCATTATTGTCTCCTCCCCTCCTCCCCCTCTTCCTCCTCTTCCCCTTTTCTCCCCTCCCCTCCTCCTCCTCCTCTGTCGATGGGTTAATTATGTCTTCCACTAATTCTTCGTCGATTTATCTAGCCACGTGTTTTAACCTTTTCTTTTTTTTTTTTACTTTATTTTGTGCATAACCTTTGATTTCTTTCTTCGCTAGATTACAATTCTAATATGGCCTGCGTGGTTGGCCAGACTATGAAGAGAATGATTTGCCTTAACTCAATTTTCTTTACACACTCTTCTTTTTCTTCTTCTTGCCCTCCCCCTCCTCCTCCTCCTCCTTCTCCTCCTCGTCCTCGTCCTCCTCCTCCTCCTCCTCTTCTTCTTCTTCTTCTTCTTTTCTTCTTCTTTCTTCTTCTTTCTTTCTTCTTCGTCTTCCTTCTCCTTCCTTTCCTTCGATTAGTGTAATTACTTATTTGTGTACTTTTTTTTTTTCCATTTATATGATAACATATTTTTCCGGCATATTTTCTCTCTCTTACTCTTTTTGTTTCTTTCCTTCTTTTTTTCTTCTTTTTTTTTCTTCGCACGTTCTCTTTCTAAAGTGTCCCTTCTCTCAGGTTTTCTTCTATGGGAAAAAAATAAAACCCGGGCGAACCTCTGGTTTATTGCGGCAACTTTCCGTTTAAAACTCGAGAGAGCGTTTAGTTGATGTTTCTCTCATCCTGAACTGCCTCCTTGATTTTGTGGCTTTGTTGTTTTCTTTCACACTTATCTGCTGCCCCGTTTTTCTTTCTCTTTTCTTTTGTTTTTATTTTGTCTATCCTTCTTTTATTTCCTTTTTATTCCATTTTTTTTTCGCTTAGTCTTTTCTTCGTTCATTCTTTTCCTTCGTTCTCACGCTCTATCTTTTGTTTTTCGCCTTTCTTTATTTCCCCCTTCTTATAGTGTTTTGATATCACAAGCTAAATTAATATATTTAAGACAAAACAGAGAGCTCTCTGTTCATGTACTACTGCTTCTATTACTTGTCTCCGTTTATCCACATCCTTTCTCGGTTAACCCCCACCCACCCACCCACACTCTCTGTCTCTGTCTGTCCTGTCTGTCTGTCTATCTGTCTCTCTCTCTCTCTCTCTTCTGTCTCTCTGTCTCTGTGTCTGTTGTCTGTCTCTCTCTCTCTCTCTCTCTCTCCTCTCTCTCCCCTCTCTCTCTCTCATCTCTCTCGCTCTCTCTCTCTCTCTCTCTCTCTCTTCTCCGCCCCTGTTTTGTATCCTTTCTCCTACATGCCTGCATCTCTTTCCAACCATGGTTTTATTCTTTGTCTTCTTGTATTCACCCTACCCCCTTCCCTCCCGCCTCCATCCTCCTTCCCCCTCCCCCTCCTCCCATCCTCCCTGTCTTCCCCTCCTCCTCTTTCCCTCCACTCTCTCTATCCGAGGCTGCCGCTACTTTCCCCTCCATGGGACGGACACGGGGGCACAGCCGCCACAACCTGGGCAGCAGAAGACAAACACTTTCACGCTCTGTCTTTCTCCTCCTCTTATGGAACTCTCTGATGACGGCAGTATGGAACAGTTTGGCTTTCACAGATGACGGCAGTATGGAACAGTTTGGCTTCACAGATGACGCATTATGGAACAGATGACAGCATTATGGAACAGTTTGGCTTTCACAGATGACGGCAGTATGGAACAGTTTGGCTTTCACAGATGACATAATTATAGAACAGTTTGGCTCTCCGAAGATCTCTTCTGCTGTCTTTGGAAAACAAAGGTTCTAGCATGAAAATCGTTCACAAAGTAGATGTAACTTTTAGTAATTGTCATTGTAGTGTAAAATGAGATATTGATGTGAAAATTGTATTTTCATTTTAATGCAGTTATTTTGATGTGTGACCCGCCAAAACTACAACTCGATCACTAAGAATCTTGATCCTCAAGAGAGGGCTGTAGAATTAGATGAACAATTACACCAGTTTATTTCATTCTCTCCCTCTTGTGATAATGCCTAGAGTACACACGAACATCACACGAGGAATACGATTTGCCACGTGCGTTTACATTTACGCAGCTGCAGTGACACAAAACTATAGACAAAACCAAAACAGTTTTTCACGGATCAGAAATAGGTCATCCTTAGTTTTATGTAGTTTGAACAGATGGCATGGAAGAAAGAAAGGTCACAGGGAGGAGGGAAGGGAGGGTGCAGGGGGAGAGACAGTAGGATCGAGACTGCAGTCAATGGCAGTATGACTGCACGGCGTTTTGGCGCTCCACAACATGAAGAATGTATAATGAGGCTTGTTGGGAAGAAAACGAGAATGTTGATCTTTTGGGAATTATGATGCTCCGTATTAAAGTACCTCTGAGGAGGGAGGGATGCTGCAGCATTGATCCAGAGGGACACGATCCTTGCAAGCTGCTGGGGATGATGTGGGGGTAAAGGGGACACACACACACACACACACACACACACACACACACCACACCCACCACACACTGAGAGAGAGAGAGAGAGAGAGACAGACAGACAGACAGAGAAGCAGACAGAGGGAGACAGAGAAAGAGACAGAGACAGACAGACAGACATAGAGACAGACAGAATGAGACAGGCAGGCAGGCAGAAAGTGGTTTTGACAACAAACTGAAAAGAACGACCCCCGCTTTCCTTGTGTGGTGATCATGCTGTCATTGCTGTAACTGATTTCCCAAGGTCAAAGGAATTCTCTTTCCAACCCACCCACTTCCCCGCTTTTCTAGTGATCTCTCTGCGTTGTCACACATCACCCCCACTGCCCCTGTCTCCATCACTATCCTCTCTTCTCCCTGACCGTCATTCTGTCATTCATTGCTCAAGCATTCCCGCACCGCGACCCCTCGTGTTCGGTAGTGTAATGATTCCCATGTTATGGGTTGCATAGAAACCAACAGAATTTGAGGCTTTTTTTGGTTACCAGTGCGGATGATGATACGGCGTTCCGTTCTGTTCAGACACTACATGCCGGGATGGACGCTACGCTTCTTGTTCACTATGTACCCTGGCCCGTCCTCCAGGCTCGAGAGGTACAAGACACCTGCAGGGTTGCCCACCTTTCAAAACGTGTCAGTGTGGTTCCAGACTTCGCGTGAAGGCCCCACGTCACACTCAGCCCGGGGTAAGCGCTGGTCAGGGCTATGGAATCCCACCAACCAACGCCTCTGACAATGCTGGGACCCCCCGCCCCTCTCAAACAGCAGCTGACCGGGGCGGCGGGGAGACCGCTGTCGGTGCTGTGACAGTGCTCTGACGGGGTTCACGTTGTGTCCCTTTGTATGAGTTTTTGTTTTTGGCTTACGTATGACTGCGTGTCTGTCTGTCCTGTCCTGTCTGTTGATCTCCCTGTCTGTTCGTCTCTCTTTCTTTCTCTCTGTCTCTCTTTCTTTTCTGTCTGTCTCTATGTTTCTTTTTTTTTTTTTTTTTGGTTTGTCTCTTTTCTTCTTCTTCTTCTTCTTTTTTCATTTCTCTTCTATTTTCATTTGATGTTTCCAGTATGATTGCATGACCGCTTTGCTTGCTTGTTTGTTTTTTGTTACATTATTTCATTTTCACTGCAAGTTGTAGTCCCTACTCAGGGCGAGGACTGGATGTAAAAAAAAAAAAAACAAAACGCGTCAGTTCTTATCTATTATCCTCGTAAAATAGAAAAAACAGTCTTGTCTTGTCTTTTTTTGTCTCTCTTCCGCTCTTTCTTTATGTCCCTCTCTATCTCTCTCCCTCCCTTCCTCTCCCTCTCCTCTCCTCTCCTCTCTCCCTCCCTCCCTCTCCCCCTCTCTCTCTGTCTGAACCTAGCTGTGTTTTAACTTGCCTTGGAACAGGCCTGGGTGGTGGGGGTGGTGCGGGAACAAAGTGACGGAGGGGGTGGAGGGGGGAAGCCAGGAGTTCGCTCAGTCGCTGCTAACCACACTGTCCATGTCTCGCTGTCCCAAACCCTGGTGTCATCGCCTCCACCTCTCCTCCCTCACGGTGTCCCATGGTGGCGCTCGGCTTTCACAGTATTGATCCGCCGATAGATCAGTTTTCACGGAGATGGCCCTCGCCGTCGACTGGGCTGTAAACAACATGAACTGACTGGGATGACCCCTGGGTATATCGGGTTGGACTCTGCCGGGTTTTTTTTGTTTGTTTGTTTTTTTGTTTTGTTTTTTTTTTTTTGTCTGGCGGACTGTTGCCTAGCATTCTATTTTTATCCTGTTTGGTGTCTGTCCCCTCCACCTTCAACCCCCCCCCCCCCCCTCCCCCCCCCCCCCCTTCCTCTCTGATCCCACTCCTTCCCAGTCATCTTTCTCGCTCCCCACCTCCTCCCAACTGTCCTGTCTGTCTGTCTGTCTGTCTGTCCTGGTGCTGTCTCTGTCTGTCTCGGCTCTCGGTCTCTCTCCTCTCTCTCTCTCTCTCTCTCTCTCTAGTTAATCAGGTGCACGCACTCGCACAAAACGCACGCGTGGGCCGTAAACGTGCAGGCATGCACAACACAGAATATGTACTTGTGTAACACACCACACACACACCCACACACACACACCACACACAACAGCACACACACGCATGCACGCACGCCGCAACGCACGCACACACGCATGCACACACACACGCGTTGCGCGCGTGCGTACACACCACACATGCACACACACACACACACCACGTGCGCGCACACACACATACACACAAATGTGCACACGCTCACACACATACACACACGCAGGCGCGCAGCGCTCACACACCACACACACACACACACACACACACACCACACACAGAGAGACACCAGAGACACAGATACCCAGATAGAGCGAGAGAGAGGCAATCATAGACATCAGACAGACAGAAAAAAAATAAAGATACGTCAACATGATAATGACAGAATTCAACATCTGTTCGCACAACAAACATGTGACTCAATATTAACATTCACATCCTTTAAATGCAGCCACCGCCTTTAATGCTGATAATACATGCATGCATTCTTCTATAGTATGTTTATTGTTTGCCATGAGTCAGGCCACATTGAATTGACACGGATTTGCATAAAATTGTCGTGGAATATGTACCTACCGAAGGTCACAGAGTCTAAGACACCATAACTAACTCTCTCTCTCTCTCTCGCTATCTATCTATCTCGCTCTCTCTCTCTTCTCTATCTATATCTATATATATATATATATATATATATATATATATAATCTTTTTTGCATCTTTGCACAAAGGGCATGTCAGATAATTAGTTACTCCTGGACGTTTGCCTGCAAAACATTCTTTATATGCCACAAAGACTTTAATAGATGAAGAAACATAATAGCGATTTTACTATCAATATACACCTCTTGAATATATAGACACAAGTTCCTTTCAGACCAGACACATAACCACACCAGAGCCCTTGCTTTGTGAAAGGTGTGGCAGGTTTCCAAAACACGTTCATTTGCTCCCGCATTGTCCTGACCTCTCACGATCTTGACCTTTCTCACTTTCATCATGATTAGAAAGACAATCAAAACTGCTTCCAGAGGGTTGTTTAACTAACGAGCGAACAGACAGGCGAAGACCTGTTACTCACTAAAGAAACATTCACTTTGTCAGAGAACCACGCGACCATAAACAAGTCCGAATGGAGACAGATTTCATCACAAGCTTTCTGGACTCGTTTGGTCGCTTGGTCTGAAAAAGTGAATGTTTCTTTGGTGAGTAACAGGTTTCGCCTGTCTGTTCGCTCGTTTGTTAAGCAACCTCTGGAAGCAGATGTCCTGTTTATCAGAAGGCTCATTTCACCTGCCTGTATTTTGTTCACGGCGTTGAGTGACGCTAGCATTACCTGTGTGAATACTGTCGCACGCGTCATCCACCGACACCTCTGTGTCCCCAGCCAACGCTCGATTTGCATCACCCACCGACACCTCTGTGTCACCAGCCAACGCTCGATTTTGCATCTCATCCACCGACACCTCTGTGTCACCAGCCAACGCTCGACTTGTATCATCCACCGACACCTCTGTGTCCCCAGCCAACGCTCGATTTGCATCATCCACCGACACCTCTGTGTCACCAGCCACGCTCGACTTGTATCATCCACGCGACACCTCTGTCACCCAGCCAACGCTCGACTTGTATCATCCACCGACACCTCTGTCACCAGCCAACGCTCGACTTGTATCATCACCGACACCTCTGTCCACCAGCCACGCTCGACTGTATCATCCACCGACACCTCTGTGTCACCAACCACGCTCGACTTGTATCATCCACCGACACCTCTGTCACCAGCCAACGCTCGATTTGCACGTGAATGTTTTCTCAAACCATTCAAAGCTTCCGGGTCAGACAAACTTGCATTCCCTGTCCCACGTTTTAGAATTTCATGGACATCAAAGAGAGGAGGAGAAAGGAGGAGAGGAGGGGAGAGAAAGACACACACACACACACACACACCACACACACACACACCACACACACACACACAGGCTATTATACGTGGGCGCACGAGTGGGGGGGGGGGGGGGGAACAGGAGGAGGAGGAGAGGAGAAGGAGGAAGTTTGGAAGAGAGAGAGGGGAGGAAAGTTGGAGAAGAGAGAGAGCGGAGGATGGGGAGAGAGAGTGGAGAGATGGGGTGTGGATGGATGTTGAAGTGGCAAACAAGTTCACAAAAAAAGATTCACACGAGTATGTTTAGCGAAAATCTCTCTCTCTCTCTCCTCTCTCCTCTCTCTCTCACTCTCTCTCTCTCTCTCTCTCTCACACACACACACACACACACACACACAACACACACACACACACACACACACACAGAGTTTCCCTGCTTATTTCTTGTTTTCCTACATCTGTCTTTTTAAGCATTTCATCTGGCAGTGCCAGCGCTCGCTCCTTCCTTGCTCTCTCTCATCCCTTGCACCATCTCCTGACGTCGGTCTTCTTGCCCTCTGGCTCCTGCGCCATCTTCCCTGACGTCCTGTCTTTCCTGCGTCCTGCCCTCCTCTCATCCCTTGCACCATCTTCCTGACGTCTGTCTTCCTGCCTCCTCTCATCCCTTGGCAACCATCTTCCTGACACAGTCCAACACCTGTCTTCCTGCCCCTCTCATCCCCTTGCAAACCATCTTCCTGACGTCCTGTCTCTTCTGTCCCTTCCGCGCCCTCCTTCCTGCCCTCTCTCCTGTCTCCTGCCCTCTCCCTTGCACCATCTTCCTGACGTCCTGTCTTCCTGCCCTGCTTCCTCGTCTCCTCTCGTCTTTCCTTCCTCTCCTCTTCGTTTCTCGACCCGCCATTTCCGTCCACCATTTCAGTCCACCCCCCCCCCCCACCTCCCCTCCCATTCCACGGACATGGGGCCACAAGCACTACAGCTGCAGCTGCAGAAGACAAGCACTGTCACTCTGGTGTCGTTATCCCACCCACCTCTCGCTGACCACCACATTCTACGGCGGGCCTTCGTTTGGGAGAGTTCTGTATTGTCATTGTCTTTGACAGGAAATCGTTTCTACCCTGAATGAATGTAAACAGCATCAATGTCAAATTCCATGTGGTGGTAGAAACTGTTTTTGTTGCTTGTAATGACACTTGGACGTGATAACTTTAATCGAAGTAGTGTGTGGGTGTACATCAAAACTCCAAACCAATCGTTATAAGTCATTATCTATAAGAATGGTCTCTGCAGAGAGATGCACAAACGGTGCCCCTGTTCTGACGAATTCACCGAGCGCGTGCGCTTAAAATGATGTAACGAGGGGGAAACAGACTGTCATGAAATTACCCATTCATGCCACTATGTGGTTCATGTCAGCGTAAAAGACAAGATAAAAACGAACATTACACGAACGATACGACTTATGATAAATGATTATCATTTATAATGAATGATTACCAATACCTGTAAACAACTTCAGTTAACAAATCTCTGAACACCAGGACATGGAAATGTCCCAGCACGTTAGGAATCAGTCGGCCAAAAAGTTGATGAACTTAGAGTGTGTTTTTTACAGGGATGAAGTGGGAGAAAAAGAAAAACGAGAGGAAGGGGGGTAGGAAAGGGAGAGTGGTGGTAAAAGCAGGAGGACAGAAATCCTATGAAAGTAGTGAATGAAAGAATAAAACCGAAAGAACTTGGCTGCCCACAGAATGTACAATCTGAACCAAAGGAACTTGGCTGCCCACAGAATGTACAATCTGAACCAAAGGAACTTGGCTGCCCACAGAATGTACAATCTGAACCAAAGGAACTTGGCTGCCCACAGAATGTACAATCTGGCTTTTTAGGTAGAAACCGGGAGCGTTGATCTCTCCGGGAATAGTAATGCTGCGTGCTCTGATCGGGAAGGAATGCCGCAAAGAAGAACAACATTGATTCCAGAAGACACGATCCTTTGAGACTGCTACTGATGGGGGTTGCGTGGGGCGGACAGACAGACAGACAGACAGACAGACGGACGACAGACAGACAGACAGACGGACGGACGGACAGACAGATAGACCGACAGACAGGTAGACAGACAGACAGACAAGTGATTTCTTTAAACAGCCTAGGACTTGGCTATCCTCATAGTGATGTTTATCTTTGCTGTGTTTGGTTTTAATGTTGAAATGAGTTTCTCTTCCAGTGTGAATAACTCCACCTCTCGCACTCTCGGCGTCGCCACATACCTCATCCACATGTCCATCACGTTTCTAAGACGACGTTCTGGCATCAATGAATGTTCTTCTTCGTTGACCCGTTGTGACCGCCGTCACATATCTTCTCCAACGCCCCCCCCCCCCCCCCCCCCCCCCACCTCTTCTCCCTCTGCCCCCCATTTCCCGTCCTTAACCTCTTTTTAATCGCTCCTCGTTCAAGCCTACTTTACCCCACCCCTTTTAGCCTACTTTACCCCCACCCCATGTAGCTACTTTACCCCACCCCATGTAGCCTACTTTACCCCACCCCATGTAGCCTACTTTAATCCACCCCGTAGCCTACTTTACCCCATGCCCATGAGCCTACTTTACAGTAGCCTACTTTACCCCACCCCCCTACTTTTACCCCACCCCATGTGTTTGCCAGTGTGGTGTTTTCCCGGGACAGGGCATGCGCAAAGAGAGTCAGAAGGTGAGCTCCCCCCCCCCCATTTTTTTCAATGCTAGTTAGGATGATGGAGCTAACGTTATGCAGTTGCAGTGTGGTCAGAAATGAAGTGACGGAGCAGCACTCTGCGCTTTCCTTTCACAACACAATCCAGCGTCGACCATGCCGTACAGAAACAAGACACCTTCGGTCAGGGAATTTGTACCACACTCTCAGAGACGCATCTCCTAAAAAATGTCGTTCCAGCCCCAAACTCAGGAGCGAGCCGGATTCGAAACAATTTCCAATTAAGTGCCTGTGATGGAAATGGAACTCTTCCACCTGCCAGACTGAACTGCACAGTGCTAACCCCGCACCACGGCTCTGCTTTTGTATTCTGACAGTGGGCATAAGTCGGTTTGCACAATGCAAGTTTGAATGACTTGTCCGTGAATCTTTGTTTTTCAATTAGGCTGCATGTCTGTTGGGTGTCTCTGTCTGTCTGTCTTTGTCTGTCTGTCTTCTCTGTCTGTCTGTCTCTTTCTCTCTCCCCCCCCCCCCCCCCCCCCCCTTCCCCTCCATTTATGTATTCATATCATGTGCCTTCAGCTTTAAAAGAAAATTTTCCAAATCCGTCTATTTCTTATGTGCCTATTACGTACGTGTCTCCACTTTCTCCGCTTCCTGCCTCCCCCCCCCCCCCCCCCCCCCCCCCCCTTCACTTTCGTCCTTTCCTCTCGATTTCACGAACACGAGGCCACGCATAGCCCACCATAACCCTGCCAGCTGAAGACAGCCACTCCCACGGCGTGTCATCAGCATCGTGTTCACTCGTATGACGAGATTCTATGGTGTAGTGTTGGCTTCAAAAGATCGTTTATTTAACTCTCTTCATGGAGAACAATAATTATCTACAAAGTAAAAGGACCGGCAAGAAAACGTTTGTGTGATGACAATCTTGGCCTTTGTAATGTGAAGGCATTTGGGAATGAGCATTGTGATGTTGGCTGTTTGTGATGTCAGCTGTCTTTGGGGGAATGTGTTAAAAAATTACGAGAGAGAGAGAGAGAGAGAGAGAGAGAGAGAGAGAGAGAGAGAGAGAGAGAGAGACTGACAGACTTAGGTAGACAGACAGACAGATAGACAGATAGATAGATAGATGATTAGACACATAGAGAGAGATGTGTGTAGGCATGTGAGTCTGTGTGCGCGTGCGCGCGTGTGTGAGTCTGTGTGCGAGCGCGCACGCGCGCGCGTGTGCGTGTGTGTGTGTGTGTGGTGTGTGTGTGTGTTGTGTGTGAATGACAGAGCAGAGCCGTGTTAATCCTAGCAGATGCTTACTCCAAGCTAAAAATCCCTACGGGCTGTGTCTTTTATCTGTCCACCTATAGAATTTTAGAGAAAGTGTAGTCTACCATCTTATTTAATTCGTGTCTTTTCTTTCAATGAAGGATTTGTTCGTTTGTTCGTTCGTTTGTTCGCTCGTTTGTTCGTGTTGGTATGCAGGATGATCCACCTGCTTTTCCTACGTTTTCGTTATGCATATCTGGCAGTTCTTCTGACCTAGCCGATAAACGGAATCCAGAATCAAGCCTGATGATTCTTCACATGAGGGAAACAGCTCTGGCTTGCTGGTCCGACTTACCTCCTGTTGGAGGAACAGCCAAACAGCCACAGCACCCACAGCAGACGGCTCACCTCCCCTTGAAGGAACAACAGTCACAACACTCACAGCAGACGGCTGACCTCCTCTTGGAGGAACAGCCAAACAGCCACACGCACCCACAGCAGACGGCTGACCTCCCCTTGGAGGAAAAGCCACAGCACTCACAGCAGACGGCTGACCTCCCCTTGAGGAAAAAACAGCCACAGCACCCACAGCAGACGGCTGACCTCCCTTGGAGGAAAGCCACAGTACTC
>JADBJO010023123.1:17500-26964 GCA_016801955.1 Conus betulinus
GTTCTAGAGCCCGTGCAACACGCCCAGCGTGACGGAGTGAGTGCCAGTACTGCTGCACTCCAACTGACAGAAATGTGCGGGGCGGACGACAAGCGTTGGGGCCACGTGCAGACGGTCGTGCGAAGTCGCCAAGTAGAGAGAAACAACAAGCGGGGGATGCATACTTACCTCAGCGGGCGGCCTCGTAGTTTGAATAAATCACCTGCCCCAACAACGTGTGGTCGCGCCGCCTTTGCGCTCCAGCACAAACACATGTAGATAGGACAGGCCAGGTCATCAAGCGTCTGAACTTAAAATTTCTGAATTATAATGTTGAAAAATCTGTATAAAAAATTGCTGACATTTCTTTTGTAAATTTTGTTTCAGATTTTGACATTATATGTTTTAACAGAAACTTTCATTGATGCCTCTTTTGACTTTAGTAGCGTCTTCTTTAATGAGTATTATAAAATTTATTTAGTCCCCTGCCAAAAAATATTATCCCCCACGGTAGAAATTCTGGAGGTGTTTTATATTACTTATCAGAAAACAGTTTGCTGACTTTGTGGAAGAAATTGAATTTAGTTGTGAGAATGGGTGGTTGTTGTCCGGTTAAATAAGCTGCGGTCTTTGGGTGTTAATAAAGATGTTATTCTTCTGGCGTGTTATGTAGTCCCAGAAGGAGGGACCACTTTATAATAACAAGGAACTGAAAGATGGGATTCTGATTTCTTGAAGAAAATGTATTGCAAACTATCAATTATGAAAACTGTTTACTTTCGTAATGTGGTGGGTGACTTCAATGCTAGGACAGGTATGCTGAAACAACCTACAGAGGAGCAGATGTTTAATTATTATGTACAGTGTGCAGCTGAATGATGGATGAAGATTTTACACAAGGGAAACGTTGTTCCAAGGATCCAATTGGATCAATTTTGGGATCTCGTGGACAGTCGTTGGTGGATTTCTGGTGGAAATGGTTTAATCTTTCGATTGTAAATGGTTCATGTAGCATGATGCAGAGGATGAAGGAGGAATTTACTTTTGTATCTCCACATGGTTGAGTGTGTTATTGATTATTTTTTTGGTGTCAAGAGAAATAGCTTCTGACCTGCAATTTAAAAGTGAATGATAATCTTTTTTCATGGCATTTACCAGTGCGCTTACTTGGAAACAATGTTCAGCATCCGCCATCAGAAATGATATATGCCCAGCTGCACCCATCATCAGTGAAGAACGAGTAATATGGTCAGATGAAAACGTGCAGATGTTTATAGACGAGTTAAATTCTGACGAATTTAAGAAGAGTATTGCCAGAGCCACGGATATTTTTAGTTAATGATGTGAATGAGTGTGTTGAACTTTTTTTTCGAATGCGTTATATGGGAGCTGCTGCGTGTATGATTAGGGTGATAAGTAGGAAGAAAAGAACAACGAACGAATGGTTTTGATGATGAATGTGATAGAAGAAAAAATTGTCAAAAAAATGACTGCATGTTACAAACAATTTCAGAGAGCTAGAACAGTCAAAAAAGGAAAAATTGAGAAGAAGAACATTTACACTGAAGAGAGGAAAACAATACATTGAAACTGAGGAAAGAAAAGAAAAAAAGGCATTTGACGAAAACAAAAAGTGCAAAAGTTAAAAGAGTCGATAAATGATCCAAGGTTGTTCTGGACGACAATCAGGTCAATTAATAGAAAGGCTGTTATTTATAATGAAATAACTTCACAACAGTGGCACACGACCATTTTTGCAGTGTATTCAACTCATTTGAGAATGAACACGACGTTGCAAATACAGAACACGTTGAAGTCGAAGGAATGTTGGGTGAACCTTTATTTAATGATCCTATCACATTAGAAGAAGTGAAATCAAGTATTAGGCATCTGAAAAATGGGAAAAGTGCTGGGTCGGATAAAATAATCAGTGAGATGTTAAGACATGCAAATGATTACGTCCTAAACTTTTTGGTTTCATTATTAAACACATTATTTGACAATGGGATATTTTCCCAAGGGATGGTCGAAGTCAATTATTGTCCCGATCTATAAAAAGGGGGATGCAAATAGTCCAGATAATTACAGAGGTGTAGCTCTTACAAAGTAGTAGTTAGTAAAGTATACACTTATATTTTGAACAAAAGATTAACAAATTGGGCACAGAGAGAGGAGAAGATAGTTGAAGAACAAGCAGGTTTTCGAGCAGGATACAGCACTATGACCATATTTTTCACATTTTGATTGCATTAGTTAGGTTTCATGAAAAGTGTTCTCATGAAGAACACTAAACTATATATGTCGCTTTTGTGGACTTTAAAAAGGCGTTTGACTCTATAAATAGAAATATATGTTATGGCATGTCCTGAGAAAAAAAAAAAAAATGGTAAATGGCTTGTACCCAGGCGGGCTTTGTGGGATAATACAAATCGGTCATTGCTTGTGTGCGGTGAAAAAAACGAATGCTGTTTATTCTGATTTCATTTTTTTATGTCCACGTGGCGTTAGTGAAAAACAAGGTCAGATTTTTTTGTGAGCCCAAGGCAGTTGCTATTTTATTTTTGCGTTAAAACAAGGCATGTTTGAGTCCACAGCTGTTTGGCATTTTTTTTAATGAAAATGAATTAGCCCTTGAAATGTCCAGAAAAGGGTAGACATGGTGTACAGATGATCCCTGGAGCTGTTTGAACTATATGTTGCTATTTGCTGACGATGTAATTTTAGTTTCAAGCACTGCTGTTGGTTTACAGAATCAGCTTGATGTATTGAAGTGTGAGGCAGATAGGTTACAATTAACTGTTAATTTAGATAAGACAAACATAATAATTTTTCGCATGGTGGTTACTTGTCTCAGAGAGAGAAAAATGGTATTATTCTAATGCTGAGGTGAAGGTGGTGACCAATGCATACAAATACCTCGGAATGATCTTTACAACGAAGTTAAGTTTACATTCCGGATGGTCTGAAACGTTTAGGAAAGGGAAAAAGGAGTAATAGAATAGAAATCTAAGAGCAATGAAAAAAAAATAAATGCAATTGATCCCTCTTTATTTTGGAAGTTATTTGATACTCAAATAGAACCAATGTTAACATATGCAGCAGAAATATGGGGACTTGAAGAAAATCTGCAGATGGAAAAAGTACATACTTTTGCGATTAAACGGTTTCTAAATATTCCATTGCACTCATCAAATACAATGGCATATGGTGATTCTGGGAAGATATCCTCTTTTTCATTCGATCTTTTGGCAAATGCGTTAAGTATTGGTTAAAACTTACCCAACTACCTACAAGTAGATTATGCAGACAAGCATACGATATGTTGCTACGGCAATTTGAGTTAGGAAAGCAGAACTGGGTTGCTACTATAAAGCAGGTTTTGACAGTAAACGGATTTGGTGTGGTATGGGCTCAGTCAGGGGGTTGGCGATGAAAGAACATTTATGTTGGAATTTAAAGACGTCTCATCGCATGTTATAAACAAAATTGGCATTCCAAGATGGAAGATGATATGAAGTATTCCTGGTTTCATTCATTCGTTTAAAAGTATCTTACAACCTGAAAAATTTCTGACTGTAGTTACCAATAAATGGCACAGGGATATGCTTGCTAGATTTAGAAGTAGGACACTTGGATTAAATGCAAACAAAAGATGGTTTAATCCTGAAAGACACTGTAAACGATGTGTGTGTAATGTGTACAGATGGTATGAGAGAAAATGAAGATCATTTCATATTCTTCTGTGCAGCTTATAACGATATCAGACAGAAAGTCTCAGCTTTTCAATATTATTGCGACAGAAAATCATAATTTTATATAGTTTGTTGACCTCTGACAATAATAGGATAATAACTCTACTGGCTAAATATGTGGCAGAAGCATCATCAAATGTTAGGAAAAAGAAATGTTCGGTAAGAACTAATGTTTGAGTAATGTTTGAGTTTGTTTTTCATGTATTCAGCAAGCTTGATGACCTTAGTAGAAATGGTTTTCTTTTCTTCACTAGTATAGCTAGTGATGAGACGGACAGTGATGATAGATGTGACAGTGCAGGAAAGTTTTATAACAGTGAATATGTGTGCCTGGGTGAGGCACTTGTGTCTATGATCATGTTGTTACTTAGAAATAAAAAACTACATATTCATTTTTAGTGACGAAAAAAGCACGTCATTATTTTCCTTTTCTTCAGCATGGCTTCAAGCCTCATCATTACTATTACGTAATCCGATACAATTCATGTTTCTTTGCATTATCTCTCTCTCTCTCGCTCTCTATCTCGGTCTCGCGCTCTCCTCTCTATCTCTCTCATGCGCTCAAGCTCTTCGCTCATAAGCACACACACAAACACATACACACACACACATGAATACAAACGCCCACACACACACACACACCACAACACACACAAACACAACACAAAGCATTAAATACACCACACCAACACAACACACAGAACACATTACACATAACATACACAACACACACACACACACACACACACACACACACACACAACGCATTGAATGACTAAAACACACCACACACACCACACACACACACACACACAAACACACACATGCACATTAAATACACACACACACACAATACCACAAAGACAATTAAAATTACTCAAACACACACAACACCAAACACACACACCCACAGCTCTCCTCTCCTCTCTCAGCTATATCGACTACATAAGCACACACCCATGAATCACACACCACACACACACCCCATGAAATACAAACGCACACACACCACACACACATTACACACAACACACAAACACCCCACACACACAACGCATTAAATACTCACACCACACACACCACCAAACAACACACACACACCACACACACACACACACACATTAAAGTACACACACACACACAAACACACACACACACCACACAACACCGCATTAAATTATCACCACACACACTACACACACACAACACACACAACAAACACCCACACACACACACACACACACACACCGCACCACTTAAAGACTAACCACACACACACACACAATCCACATTAAACACACACCACACACACAACCACACACACCACACAACACACACCACCCACAACACACACACCGCCCACACCCACACACACCCACTGCACGCACGCACCCACAACAATTAAGTCCTCACACACACACACACCCAAACCACACACACACCCACACAACCACAAACCAAACATTAATATAGAGCCTTCGAATGTAGTAGGGTAGATCACGTTGATAAAGAACAGTTTGATATTACAGAATCAAAGAGAAATTAATCTTAATCAGAAAATTACTCTCATTAATGCACAGGTGGAAAAAACTTAAGGCATTACAAAAACAAAATATGTTTCTAAAAAAACGTAGTTTGGCGTATGTGGAAACAAAATTACTCCAGTTCATATTGTTTCATGCAATGACATGAAAAAATCATTCCAGTATTGAAGCAAAATACTGTGAAGGCTATTTTTCAGTCTCCAGTTTTCACGTACGAATTCTTTGTATACTTAGAACGAACCCCTATTGGAAAATACTTTATAACATCTTTATTGAAACTTTATTTTGCGGGGGATACGGAAGGAAGGGGGGTGGGGTGGATAAAGTGGGGGAATGGGGGGGGGTGGGGGAGGGGGAAGCAAAGGTTTTTTGTTGTTTGTGTTTGTGTTGTTTGTTTTTCTTTTACTATCATCCGTCTTTTTGACTTTAATGATTAGTTAGGTGGTGGGTATAAGTATTTTATTCATGTCAATCTTCTCTCATGACTTGTGTAAAGATATTCACACAACTTACACACCCAACTCTCACTCACACACACACACACACACACACACACACACACACACCCACACACACACACATCTCGCGGTACGTGCACCATTACATACATACATTATGGTGCACGCTCGCAATTACTACGGTACACATTCACTTTTTTTTTTTTTTTTTTTTTTTGTTCTAATATCCCGAATAGTGATGAGACGTTAAATGAAGGACACACACACACACACCCACACACACACACACACACACACACACGCACGCACGCACGACCACACACACCTCATTAAAATACTCAACAAACATCACCACACACACACCACACACACACACACAACACACACACAGAGAGGAGGAGAGGAGGGGGTGGGGGTTCCATGCAGTGGCATCAGATGGAAAGCTGTCCCGAGTCCTGGTTATCCACTAACTGCGCAAACCTCCTCCCTCCAGTCAACTTGTGCTCGCCGACGGACATCCAGCTTGTCGTGCTGATCCCTGCCTTACTCTTACTCCACTCCCCCCCCCCCCCCCCCCCTCCCTCCCGTCCCCCCCAACCCTCCCGCTCCCATTCAGTCTATCGTCCCCATCCCTCCCGTGATCGCCACCCCCACCCCCCACCACCCCACCCTCTCTCTCTCCCAGACCATCTAAGACCGAAAAAAGAGACAGACAGACACACCGACAGACATACAGACAGATACTACACACACATGACACACACATGAACACACACACCACACACACCACACACAAACAACACAGAGAGAGCGAAGCATAGACATGAACAAGGCGACAGACAGAGCCTGGTGTGTGTGGAGCCGTGGGGGATGCTGTTGTACTTGCTAAACGCAGATCGATCGTTGCCCAGTATTCTTCTGTTTACTTTCTCAAGTTTAGATCCCCCTCCCCCCACCCCACCACCCATCCTTCCCCCACCCACCGTCCACTTTCGATCGTAAAAGACTGAGCTGCCCGTTTCGGTATACAGTTCTCTTTCGTCCACTGCCCCCCCCCCCCCCCCCCCCCCCCCCCCCGACCCCCACACCACAAACACCTCCTCTATCCTTACATCCTCCTCTTTGCCTTCTTTCCTGGCTGTGAGGTTTCTAAAACCAATCTCCCCCCCCCCCCCCCCACCTTCCACATCACCCCCACCCACTGTGCCTTCACCCGTCCCTCAGGCATGGGATCATGAAGAGTGAAGGGATGGTGAAGGGGGTGGGGGGATTCTCCGAGGGCTTTGAATCCACGACCCCGCCCTTTCCTTCTCCCCCTCCTCTCCAGCAGAGCCTTTCAAAGCTCCTTTAAAAAAAAAAAAAAGGGGGGGGGGGGGGCACACACCCCTCCACTCAGCCTCCAACCTCACGATTTCCAATCCCCCCCCCCCCTCCTCCCCTCACGCCTCTCCCAGATGTTCATAATATTTGTAAATATCGTGAATAATGTATAATCATGCGCTGTGCCATAACCCCTTTCGACCCCACCCCGACCCCTCTCATTTGTAGACTTCCACCTCCCTTCCTTTCTCTCCCACACACTCACATGAACAGCATAATAATTTGCTAAAAGCTGACATAAACATGGCACTCGTCATTGTGCCTCCCTCTCTCTCTCTCTCTCTCTCTCTCTCTCTCTCTCTGCAGCTCTTTCTTCTGGCCACTGTGAACTTCAAGAATTCCCCCTCCCTCCCCCTCCCTTTGAACAGTGAACAGTGCCGATGGCTCTCCCTTCTTCCATGAGGGTCCTGTCCCCGTGTTTCTCCTTTGTCTGCTGCATGTTGGAAGGCCTTTACAGAGAGGGAAGAGGACACATGAAAAAAAAAGGACTGCCTGCGTTTGTTCTGACAGTGAGTTTCACGCTTTATGCGATATCGTCAGGCTTTGGCCTCTCTCTCTCTCTCTCTCTCTCCTTCTGTCTTCGTGCGTCGCTCGCGTGTGTGCATGGTGTGTGGTGTGGTGTGTGTGTGTGCGTGCGTGCGTGCGTGTGTGTGTGAGAGAGAGAGAGAGAGAGAGAGCGGGAGGAGAGGAGAGAGAGACGCATGCGTTCACGCCCACCGATCACAATTTCGTATACTTCACTTCGTTATCTCAGTTCGGTTTCTCAAGCAGAGAAACAGGAGTGTCCCCAGTTATTTCCCTTTAACCGTGCCCTGATGGGTGTTTATCAGGAGTTGTCTGTCCACTGTTAGATCAGGTTAACAGTTGTAACGCGGTAACGCCCAGCTATATTTTGTTCTGCCTTAACTTGATTTGTCCCAACACAGCAACCATTTGTGTCAAATCTTATGTGTGTGTGTGTGCGTGTGTGTGTGTGTGTGTGTGTGTGTGTGGCCCGTGTTCTGGCCCGGGATATTGTTGTAGGCTTGTCCCACCACTTTGTCGAACTTCTGTCGCCGGCAAAGTAAATGAATTGTTTTGGTCTCCAAAGAACAAAACTAGCCAATGTTGTCATCTGAAGGCGGCAACACTTGTCATCCTCTATTCGGCAGGTATAGGAATCCGGTTTCCTGTTTGTCCGCTCGTCTGTCCGCTCGTCTGTCCACCCGTCTGTCCACCCGTCTGTCAATACTTTGTGGGAACCGTAGGCACATCTTCCAGTAATGTCATGTAACTGGGGTCAGTTTTCCCCGTGTCGTACGTGACAAAAACAGATTAAAAAAAAAAAAAAAAAAAATTCTGAATGTCATAAGTCAAAATAATCTTGGCCACTTTTCGTATTTATATGTAGTGGACACATGGTCTCTCCTGTCAAATCTGTCAGTCAGGAAAAAACGTGAAATTACATACGCAGACATGGCATAAGAAAGGGGTCTTGTTAATTCCCTGCAACAGTTTGTCCAAGCAATACTTTATCCATTGTTGGTTTCTTTCTGAAGCTGACTGGTCTGTTTTATGAGGGATTCTTAAACTAATGGAAAACGTAGATGAAAGATATCGCGTTGTCTGCGCTAAAGCGTAAGGAAGAATGTCTGGCATTTATGCGTGGAAACAAGCCTTTTTACCCTGTCACACACCCATGTTTGTGCACATACACACTTGCACTCACAAACACAGTATGCTTACTTCGTACGCAACGCACAATCACTCCATTCACCCAAAGGAGCACTATCACCACAAAATTAAGTTTTTCTATAAAACGCTCCCTTTACTCAATAATAAAGAAAAGGGTCTTAAATCTTCTTTTCACTTCAGTACGTTTTCCAACAATTATTTCTTCTCTTCACAAGATATTTCCCCACATATAAACAATAATACAATATTCAAAGTTTTATCAAGAATCAAACACACTACATACATATTACACTATCAGTTCATTATAATTAAATAATTGCAGTAAATACAAGTCATCTTCTTGACTTGTCGAGGAGCTTTCGTGCACTTGGCTGTACCACCTCTGACCACCACAGTCTGGATCCTCACTAGACTGGTACACCTTAGTCGGGAACACCACTGGACGAAGAAATCTTTATAAACAATATTGTATTTATCATTTTTAAGTTTCTTTTCTTTTCGTTGTTCAACGTTCATCTTTCTCTTTTTTTCCCCCCCAAATAGCGCAATATCCTCAAATCTTTATAATCATCAAACTTCTGTTATCATTACAATTACACTTTAATGTAATTGCTTAACAGATTTATCAACCCCAACGGTACTCACCTTCTTATGAAATAAGCGACAAGCCTAACCTA
>JADBJO010023124.1:0-5000 GCA_016801955.1 Conus betulinus
AGCATCAAGACTTTCTCAAACGTTCTGACCAAACAGAGGCTGAGCATCTTTCAGGAGCCTGTCGAAGAGGTGAGTAGAGGGATACCTTTTTCTTTAAAGTATAAAACCGTATCTCCGCCTTTGATGGACAATTCAATGCGAGTAATTTCTTCTGCTCTGTTCCTCTCTGACTTCAAAAAAAAAAAAAAAAATCTGTTTTGCCTTTCTGTCTTCAATCCCCCTCTTCCCTTTCTACCTCTGCGGCCTGTTTGTTGTCTTCGTTCTACGCTTTGATATCTTTTCTCTTGTACAGTGTGTTAGTACGTGCCAGCTTGTTATTTTCTTTTCTCCTCTTGTTGCTGTAATGAAACTGCAACAATGTTCAGAGTGAACACTGGCTCTTCATTCTGCAGTTTCTTTTTGAACTGATGTAGCCTTTTGATGTGTGTTTTGTAGCATGATTATGTTTATCGATCATTTCTGACTCATTTTGAATTTGGTGGTGAAAAAACCAGGCAGAACTAGCCGCCGTGGCGAAGTGGTTAGCGTCGCGGATTCCCGGCTGGGAGGTCGTGGGTTTGAATCCCATCAGAAGTCATGGGGTTTTTCTGCCCCGACCGGATCCTAACCAGAGTTGAGTTTGCTGCGGGCTCAGTTGGGAAGACTGGGACCACACAGTCGAGTTTCATCCACTTAATGGATGCGTTTCTGAGAGTGTTGCTCAAATTCCTGACCAACACTGCAGGTGCCTGTATCTCTCGGGCCTGGTTGACGCCGGGATATATTATGAAAGGAAGCGTAGAGTACAGCCCTGTAGTGTCGTGTAGCTCTCAGACCGAAATGGAAATCCGTAGCATCATCTTAATCATCCTCCATTCTCATCGATCAGCATTAAACAAAAAAAAAAAATGTCCCAAGTTCTGTGGCCCTTCATGCCCTGCTCTCAATGGTGACCTCGGTTTTCGATGTCCTCTCCACGTCCTAGGCCTGGGTTTGGTTCCGTTCGGGGTCACCGGTATCGGGCGGGTCCATGGGGGCTGTCGTTGGACGGACGCGGACGTCGGTGTGGCGCCCTCCGGAGGGAGAGCTCACTCACGCCCGCCACGCGACCTAAGCAATTATTGTCGTCAGTAGGTGGGGGCTTAGTAGGTGGTGTCCTGCGTATGTTAGATCAGAACAGGCGCCACTGAACACCACCGAAGTGACTCGGCAGCAGTGCAGTGTCTCCTCTCGGTGGGTTGCCTCTTGACGACTTGACAGCGACTCCCCCCTGTGATTGCCGGTGCCGGGATTTGGGTGCGCGGGGCCGACCGGTGCTGTGGCTGTGGACGGGGTGTCGGAATGAGCGGCGTGGGTGTGCACTGCCTCTGAGGTGTGTGCAGAGGGTTGGGACAGCAAAAAAAAAAAAAAAAAAAACCAAAAAAAAAAACAGGGCAGAAAGTCTAACGTCCTTTACTGTTGTGTCTTTATGCGTTTCAAAGAAAGTCGGCAACTTTTGCTGTCATGTTATTAATTGATGTACTCATTTTGTGGGGAAACTTTGTTGCGGTTGTTCCCTTTCATGTGACCAGATAGCTTTTCTCTAAGTAATGACAGCCTTTAAAGAATCCTGCGTGGTCGGGTAGGCCGCAATCTTCTTCTTTCTGCGTACGCAGGCTGATACTCCTGCGGACACTGCCTGTATAGACTGCCTGTGTGTGACCGTTTTTTTATATTCCGCCCATAAGGCAGCCATATTCCATCTTTGGGGAAGGTGCACGTATGTGTAATGTGTCATCCATACAAAACAGCGAACTGGCCTTCTCTTCCGAAAGTTGGTGATGGGATTTTACGTGTGTGCAAGATGTTGTGCGTGCGTTCACACGCGGAACCTCAGTTTATAGTCTCATTCGAAGGACTGTATGGGGAATGGAGTCAGAACCAATGTTAGTACCGAAATTCGAACCCGGGATGGGCCGCAATGACAGCGGAACTGAAAAGTGAACAAAATAGAATACACGCACATACCTACAAACGTACGTGCGCGAACACACATACACAAAAGCCCACACATATGAAAGAAAAAATGAACACACGTGTATAGATGCAGACGAGTGTACAGAGACGCACACATACACAAGTATACTCATGTACGCACGTACCAATACGAACACATACCCAACACATCATTACAGACAAACGCAAAAGTCTCTCAACGAACGGCGACTTTGGAAGCGAGGAGATTCCTCGTTTATCAACAGATGTCTGCGAAACATTGTGAACATCAGATGGCCAGATGTTATTGCCACACAGAACTGTGGATCAAGACCAAGCAAGTTCCAGTAGAATTAGAAATCAGAAAACGGAAGTGGGGATGGATTGGCCACACCCTCAAAGTCTTCATCCAATATCCTAAGACAAGCCCCTCAGGGCAAGAGAAAAGTGGGAAGACCAAGGCAGACATGGCGAAGGAGTACCGACGCAGAAGTGAAGGCCGCCGGAATGACGTGGGCGAGCTGAAGAGGATTTCCCGAAATCGTGTCCGCTGGAAGAGTGTGGTTGCGACCCTATGTTCCCCACGGAATTCAGAGGACTAAGTCAAGTCAGGATTCCTCGTCCAGCATTCACAATTCGGCACGAAACACGTTTTTTTTTCTCTCTCTCTCTCCCTGCGCTCTAGACCGTGGGGGTGCGTGTCTTTCCGATGAAATAATGATTTGAAAACCCCGTGTTGAGCAATACACTTTGCGCACGTCAAAAGCTAACGAAAGACTTGTACTTGAAAAAAGGCATTAAAAAAGTCTACTTTGGCTCACGCACAGACAGAATAGAACCGGGTTTCGGGGGTTGTCGCGGTATCATGGCGACGGGTGCGTTCACCCGAAAAGCATGGGTTCGATTTACACGTGTTTCCGTGTCGTCCATCTGTGGCGAACTGACACTGCTGAAGTAAGAAAAAAAAAAACCCAGAAAACAAACAAAAACAAAGCAAAACAAGATACAAAAACATAAACGTACTCCCAGTTTCTCTTGAATACGCGTGAGATATTCCATAAAGAGGAAAAACCATTAGGGGCCGTTTATGGCTGTTGGTAACGGCTATACCGGTAAAATAACACATCGAGCATGATTCGTGACCCGTAATGAACGTACCTACACATTTTCAGAAAGATCGGCCAGGTACTTTCTGAGACATTCCCATAAAAAGAAATACTGTTACGGGCCGTTATAGCCGTTAGTAACAAATATAACGGTAAAAAAAAACATCGTGCATCATCCGTGACCCATAATGAACATGCCTACAAATTTTCAGAGAGATCGGCCAAGTACTTTCTAAGATATTGCATAAAGAAGGAAAACCGTTATGGGCCAGATCGGCCCAGTAGTTTTGTCTGGAGCGAGTGGAACACATTTTGACCACGGACGGACGGACTCCACACACACACATATACACACACACACACATAGCATTTCTTCGTTCCATGTTCTAAAGTACAAGAAGAAAAAAAAAAAAAAGAAAGAAAATGAAAAAAGCTACGCGGCGTGTCACCACTTTGCCCCACCACCAAACCGTTCCCGTTCACCCTTTGTAGTTCTACGTGGCAATGTGCAAGTCTCTTGTGGCTAATTTTTCTACAGTTGCCATAAAATTGTTAGATCGATACGTGCGTGCGTGCGTCCGTGCGTGCGTACGTTTCAGTTTCTGTTCATGTTTGTAAGCGTGCATGTAGTGTGTAAGAGCGTACAAGTGTATACATGCATACGTGTTTTGTGTTCATGCACGTGTTTTGGAAGTCTTATTCGGCAAGCTACCCAAAAAAAAAAAAAAAAAAAAAAAAATCCTTCACAAAATAGTAGTGAAATAGTCCTGTTTCGTTTACGGATTGGAACGTAAGGGTTCAGGGCTAGTCGAAGAGGGCGAAATGCCACGGGGGGAGAAAAAAAAGGGAGGGAGGAGGGGAGGGGGGGGGGGGGGGGGGGGGGGGGTGAAGGGGGAATTGGGCCTCCCCCTCCCCATTCCGCTGCCCCTCCTCCCTCCTCTCACCATCACGGCCAGCACCACCACCCACACCTTTCAAGAAGAACTGCCTAGTTTCGCATGCTCAAGAAAGCGATGCAGCACAGTCAGTGTTTCTGAATGTATGGTCTTACGCAATGCTGCGGCAACACTGCTCCGGCAGACTCGGTTCTGGGCTGACCTCTTCAGCGGGGCCCAGGTCATTCCGGCTGGTTTCACAGTCCGTGCACCGGCGCCAGATGTGTCCAGGTCGCCCCACCTTCCTTTTGTCCCGTGGCTGCACACCAAAAATCAATGCGCCAAGGTCAAGCGTAAGGAGTCGAGTATTTTTAGACTGGGCGCAGTTAGACTGCTTTGAGAATTCTTATTGTGTCTGAAAGTTAATTCTCCTCGCTTCCTTTCAGATAGCCTTCAAAAGTACAAGCCAGATGTTCCAGGCAGACAGATAACAATTAAAAAAAAAAAGGGGGGGGGGGGGGGGGGGGGGGGGATGGGATTATTAGGTATTAGTTGGAATCTGGCGCAAAGATAGGGTTACGGGTGAGTGCAGAAGCCTGAAATGTGTGTCAACTAAGGGGAAGGTCATGCATTTGAAGATTCTTTGTGATTTCATCGGTGAAGATCCCCCCACCCCCATCCACCAAAAAAAACAACAACAACAACACACAACAAAAGGAAATAATTTGTGGGGAGCTGTTCTTTTGATCAATCATCAGCTGAACATTAAGTGCAGGCTCAGATTTATCGTAGGCCTCAAGACGCTTAATGTTTTTAGAGCAAAATCCTAATTGTGGCGTGTGGCCTGTATCGTAGAGGTGTACTAGGTATGTTTGTATCTGCATGAAAGTCAAGAATCCTATTCAACAGAGTCTGAACTTGCGTACAATTCTGAGCAAGATTTAAGATGGTGTTAACGCGCACTGAATTAAAAAGAAGACTTGACAATGAACGATAGCAACCCGTTTCTCTTTCATGACCACAGGCGCAACACTAGTAAGAGATGTATTATTTTATACAACTTTAT
>JADBJO010023124.1:10000-26964 GCA_016801955.1 Conus betulinus
CGCCGTTGGTATGGATGACACGTTACACATAGCATGCACCCTCCCCGAAGATGGAGTATGGCTGCCTTAATGGCGGGATAAAAAACGGTCATACACACAAAACTCCACTGCCTGTCTATACAGGCGGTGTGTCCGCTGGAATATCAGCCTGCGTACGCAGAAAGAAGAAAGATGTTAGGCATGCAGGTGACATTTTTGAAGTATGATGTATTGATGACAGAATTCCATAGCATCACCGAAGTTACGGCGCATACATTGTCTTTTATAAAAGCAAATTGGTGTTTTTTACTTTATATCATTGTTGTTGTAGCTGTTTTGTAGTCAGTAAATAGTGTAAATTAACCATTTTGATGTGTAGTATATATTTTGCTATGAGTTTCTGTCCATCTATATGTTTTCTAAATCTAACAAACATTTCATACCACCGTGCTTAACTTTTTACCTGTTGATCGGTCTGTAAAAGATTAAGGTACGAGTCTGAAGATGGCTTTCGAGACTGTAAGTTGACTTCATTCCTAACTCCGAAGTGAGGTGACTGCTGGCGGAAATCTAAACAAATTCTAAATGTAATTTGAAATGTAATGATTCAACGCCCATCTTGCGCTGAAGTGAACGAAGGTAAGTGATTGCTCGTTCATTTTCGTTGTCCTGAGTATTTTGCATCTTGCCTGAAGAAGATCTAAGAGGTCGAAACGCGTCGTGTTTCGTCTTGTGATTCGTTTGTCTACGTTTTCTTGGCGGTTCGCTGTTAATTACATTTAGAATTCATTCCTGACCTTTGAAATGTTTCTCGCTTCAGAGGGCTACGGACTCGGAAGAAAAGAGTGACGCCGGGTTCGACAAAAAAGACACGAAAACTGACAAGGCGGAGAAGAGCAAAAAGAAAGGTCTCATGGGATGGATGAAGAAGAAATGAGATTGAAAGAAAAAAGAAGGGGGGGCAAAGGACAAGACATGCGCCAACACACGCGGGAGTGGAGAGAACAGCGTAAGTTATTGAACCATAATGATCAATAATGCCGAACTGGTGTTTCAGTTAGATACCGTCTATGCATGTGTGTTGTATCCTTTTGTTGTTATTTGTTTGTTTGTTAGTAGTCTCGTTTCCCATACCCTCACAACGGCGTTAGGCCTATTCTCGTGCTGCTCATTTCAGTTACAGTTTACACACCTACACCTATATTCTTTCTGTAGCTGTCTTGGGCGCCAGCCGCGCACAGGAAGCAGTCGGTGTATGGGTCGTCACGACACAAACCTTTCAAAAGCGACGCGTCACTGCTGCGTCTCTTCGGTGGTGCTCGCAAATTTCTGATCGAACAAACTCCGGAGACACGAAATTTTCACGTTTGGCTTCCTGTGGACGACAGTAAGCGCAAAGTCATGGAGCTACCGTGATGAAGTTTTCCCTCTGAAGTGGGCTTCACCACATCCATCCAACAACGGTCCCTTGAACTTGCAGTAGGACACTAAAGACTGACGCGAACCGAGGATAGAAGTGGATGGGTGGGGATTGGCGAGGGGATGGGGGGGAGGGCGAGGACACTCAGATTTTACGGCACACACCAGATATGTTCAGGACCGCCGTGGGTTGGCGTGTGTAAGGGAAATATACTTGCTTATGAACACATCGCCTAAGGGAAATACACTTGCGTCTGAACATATCGACTAAGGGAAATATATTTGCTTCTGAACACATTGACTTAGGGAAATATACTTGCGTCTGAACACATCGACTAAGGGAAATACACTTACTTCTGAACACATTGACTAAGGGAAATATACTTGCTTCTGAAATACATCGACGCAAGGAAATGTACTTGCTTCTGAACACATCGACTAAGGGAAATATATTTGTTTCTGAACACATCGACTACGGGAAATATATTTGCTTCTGAACACGTCGACTACGGGAAAATATACTTATTTCTGAACACATCGACTACGGGAAACATACTTGTTTCTGAACACATCGACTGCGGAAAATATATTTCCTTCTGAAACAACAATCCATCGACAGAGGGAAATATACTTGCTTCTGAACACATCATCGACAGTTTGCGAGTGAGATCGAAGTGCCTGCTCGTGCTACATGTCCAAACCATACCCAAGAGTGCGGGTTGGAGTGGGCAGTGTCAGTGCCACATTAAGTCGGATGCGCGACTCGAAGGCAACAGACAGAGACATTTTCAGTTCCGTTACAATTCCAAGTAACATAAGAAATGATGAACAGACTGACGCACTCAGATGGATTGCCTGTAGAATACTGTGTTTACATACATAAGAAAATGATGAACAGACTGACGCACTCAGATAGATTGCCTGCAGAATAGTGTGTTGTTATATATATAATAAGAAACGATGAACAGACTGACGCACTCAGATGGATTGCCTGTAGAATACTGTGTTATATATACATAAGAAAACGATGGAACAGACTGACGCACTCAGATGGATTGCCTGTAGAATACTGTGGTATATATACATAAGAAAACGATGAACAGACTGACGCACTCAGATGGATTGCCTGTAGAATACTGTGCTATATATACATAAGAAACGATGAACAGACTGACGCACTCAGATGGGATTGCCTGTAGAATACTGTGTTATTCTGCCTCAGTCAATATCACTAGCTAGTCGGAAGAGACTCGTTATTCTGACCAAAATGAAGTTCCACTTTGTGTTAATCCAGGGTGACTCTTAAACGTCTGTCACCACAATTATAACACGTTCAATGCAAGGTTTATCAAAACCACATTTAGCCGTTCTTTCAGATCAGTAGAATCGATGATCTGTTCAACCCAGGCAGAGTAACGGTTTGCCGCCATCGTTTCACACATTGTTGTTTCACACATTGTTGGGAACAATGCCTGTTGTACGTAATTTGCAGTTGGCCCCTTTGTTTTCCATCTTGGCATAATGTTTATACCACTAGTAATAACACCAATTCACAATACAAGAAGCCGCTTCGATGAGGCCGCTCGCTGAGGCGTGCGTTGTGAGTGCGTGCGTGCGTGCTTGCGTGTTTGCGCGCGCGCGCGCGCGCGCGTGTGTGTGTGTATGCGTGTGTGGTGCGCGTGCGTGTGTGGTGTGTGGGTGTGTGTTGTGTGTGTGTGTGTACGCGCCGCGCTTTAATAAAATATATGACGTTGGGGGAAATGATTTTACATATCCACTCAGAACTGTCACGTGGGCGTAGACATGTCAAGTAAAATCAATCAAAGTCATTCACGAAGGAGACTCCTGATTTTACCACCGTTTCACTTTCATTTGTGGCTGTGGCTCTGGCTTCAGCTTTTCAGAGGCAAAATAAACGAACAACAACAAAAGCCACCACACAAAAAAACAAAAATACGAATAACTTGTCAGCTGCCTTCATTTAAACGGAAGGGGACTATAAGCGAGTCGGACTCGTGGTGTCTTCCTGGCCCCCTGCACACAACGTAAAGAACCCACGGCAGTTGAAAATCGAAAAGAGCATGGGAGGTCCCCGCTGCCCTTGCAAAATTGATGTAGATTGAAGATAGCCGTCTGGTTTTCTTACAAAGCCACAAAAATTGTCAACTTACTGTTATCGTGTGTGCCATCGTGTACCGGTGGAAATGGAGGATACGTATTATAAAAAAAAAAAAAAAAAAAAAAAAAAAAAAAAAAAAAAAAAAACCATCGCATGCATTCTATATGAGACAACTGGAGGAATAAATGAGATAAATGTAAAAAATGAGTGACTGATATTTGAATGGTACGGGAAGCGACTGAATGAGCGCCAGTAGGTGCTCTTTCGGCGACACGGCTCTACGATGAGGATAGGCAGTCCGTTGAGTGAGTGAGGTAGTGTGTTTATGTAAAGCGCTTAGAGCTTGGTCTGTGACCGAGGAAGAAGCGCTATATATAAAATACCCACGCCCGTTATATACTAATATATCATACTGACCAGAACATGCTTTTTTTTTTTTTAGATTTAACAAAATACAAGAAAGTGTTATTATATGTTTATTCCGTTTTACAGAACTTTTACACAAAGTTTAAGCACACATATATGCAAGTTCTAGCGCGCGTGCGTGCGCGCACAGCACGCACGCATGCACGCCACACGCACACACGCACACACACACACACACACACACACACACAACACACACAACACACCATATACACACACACACAATTGTACCAAAAGATTAAGATTAAAAACAAAAAGGCAAACTATAATTCATTTCATTTTCAGGCCGAGGCAAACGAGAGAAAAAGAAAAAAGTAAAGGCCAGTGTGAACTTCGGAGTTGGAATTTCCAAGTCTCGGGTCATACGCAGACAACATGCAGAAAACATTAATTCCCAATCAGCATGAATGACAGGTATTCTGATGAATGGAACACACACACACCACACACACACACACCACACAACACCACACACACACACACACACACACCACACACAACATATCACACGACGGACCGCGACATACACACTCACATGCAAAGACAATCATGGCTCCCGCACGCAACCGCACATCTGACTGCCTTTCTGGTCCGACAAAACAAATCAGAACTACCATTCTAAAGTTCTTGCCCCGGTTTTAAAGGAAAAGAACGAAATTGTTTCTTTCTTTCTGTCATGAGCCCACACGTATGGACACGCGACGCGCGGCGGATATTTGATACCTATTTTTTCTTTTCTTGGCTAATACATAACGTATTCCAGACAATATTCCGCAAACAATCGACGTGCATATATCAAAAACACCGTTCTCCACATTCATAAATTCAACAACACACCCACACCTCAAGTTTTTGTGTTTTTGTACTCCCAGTTCTTATAGAACAGGAAGTATACAGTTTACATTAAGAACGAACGAAGCAAATGCTGTCTGCGCTGTCTGTCTGTCTGTGCGTCCGTCTTACCATAGTAAAATGTGGTCCACTTGCTCCAGACACAAACTTCTTGGCCGATCTTTCTGAAAATTTTGTAGGTATATGTTCATTATGGGTCATGGATGAGTGCCCAATGTTTATTTTACCAGAATAGCCGTTACTAACGGCTATAAATGATAATTAAAAAAACGAATTCAAGTCCAGTAAGGGAAAATAAACCACCGCACTGTCGAGTTGTTTTTCTTCCACTGACTGGAAAATTGTATCCCCCTGTCTGTCACTGCGCTGGGAGTACGTTTATATGCTTTGCATCTTGTTTTTCCTGGGGGGAGGGCCGCGGCAGGGGGGCGCGGGGGGGGGGGGGGGGGGTCCTTTGGGTCTTGGTGGTATTACATAGACGTGTTGAACTTGACCCATAGAAACAAATCACTCTGGGTTCACAGACTCCCCAGCTGCCATTCACAAAAATGCTTTCGGTTCTTCCGGTCTATTTTTTTTTTTTCCAAAGGAACTCAAAATCTTCTTGGCAGCGGCCATCATACCAAGGGGCCGACACAAGGGGCTGTCATGAATCCGTTACAGGGTGCTTTCCCTTAGAATCTCACCAATAAGCTTCTCAAAATTTCGTTTTTTCTTCCTTTTGCTCCGCCACTCTCTCTTTTACGCTGCGTCCGCCAAAAGTTGCCATGCAATCTCTTTTTTTTCCGACCGCACAAATCATATGCTGAAAACCAAACAAACCAAACAAACAAACCAAAAACCGACCAGTGAGAAGCAAAGCACCTGAAAAAGTTGCGCGTTCAATACGAGTTCAAAGCGAGTCACACAAAACTTTTTTTACTTTAATTTTTTTTAAAGTAGGTTACATAGACGTTGAATTTTGTTTCATATACAACAAGCGTGGGTGTGTGTGTGTGTGTGTGGGTACGTGTGTGTGTGTGGCGCGCGCGCGCGCGCGCGCGCGTCGTAATATAAAACATGCCATCCTTGATGTCAAGATTTTGCCGTGTCTAATGTTTTGGAAATGAGTTGACGGTAGGTGGACGCTAGCATTAGGCAAAAAAATCCCAATATTTTTTTTCAGCAGATAATCGCAGTCACTTTCTTTTTTTCCAGTCCATTTCTGTATATGCTCAAATATTTTCCTGACCGAACCTGTAATTACAGATTAAAAAACAAATGAAATGAAAGAAGCAGCTGGGGAAATTCGGAAAAGACAAAGGTCAAAAAGAAGAAGAGGAACATAAATAAATAAACGAACAAACCACAACAAAAAGAAAACAATTCAATTCGTTTACACTTCGTGTAACCTATGATGCACTTATTCGCTGGATACAGACACGTGAAGATGTTCATTTAAAGTTTTCTTGATAGTTCATCATATTGTTTTTCAACCAATAATCTTGTATATTGATGTTGCAGGGACAGAGTAGTTGCAGACCTTTCATAGTACGATGAGTATTTACTAGGTATGATACTGGTTATCAATCAAAGGTCTCTATGATACCACCATTTTAATGCAAAAAATCACCATACTGATATGTTATTTTTATGTTCCCATATGTCGTTAAGCTATCCTTTATTGTTTTTTTAACTGAAAACGGGGAAGCAGAGGATGAGTTTATGCGAGTCTGGATTTGTACTGAATAAACTATTTTGGCACAAACTATCTGTCGTATATAATTTACTATTAATTATCCCCATCTGCTTGGAAAATCAGATGAACATCTACACCACTACATTTCCTTGGCAGGGTTTGATAATTTCCTGCTGTAATACAATCATCGTTTAAGCATTTAGTAACGTCAGTCCAGAAAGTGTGAGTATTCAATTGTTTCCCCACTCGAACAAAAAGCGACCTTAGTCAGTAGTAGGGTGTAAAGGGTAGTAAGTGTTTTTTCGTATGTCATAGAGTGTTAAAAACTTGGCAGAACGTAGATGATTTTTTTTTTTTTTTTTTTCAATACTTGAATCTTGGAACAATTAGGACAAGGGTATATCAATTGTTGAGAAAAAAGCAAAAAAGATTCATACTGAACATGACTTAAAAACGATGGTGGATATTACTTAAACAAATATGCCAAATAGTATTTTTACATGAGGCTGGTTACCTAGTAAATAATGTATTACATCAAATTAAATCATGAATGTATGAATATAATGCATGATGTGTCTATATAATAATAGTATATAAGGAATGCATTAAAAGCTGATATCGTTCATAAACGTATGAGTTTAATGCGTTGTTTAAACACATGATTGTAGTATAAAAACCCCGTGTTTGTTAATTCTGAATCATCATAATGTCCTGCACCCACATAATGCGAGTGTTTGAACAAATCGGACGGTGTGGTGGTATAGAATCACCGCCGATCACCCCCTGTGCCTGCTTGGATCGCCTGTGAAAAAACAAGGAGTACAACGTATTTATCTCTCTCTTTTCCTCCTTCCTTCCACTCGCCACTTTTCTTTTCCCGGCCCGACCCCGGCTGCCTTGCCGAGTTGTGTCCCGTGAGAGAGGATAAAATAACCGGTAGCACTTGTTTTTCAACAGGCGAGACCAAGCAGCACTATCTGCTTCTATGAAGTGCCCGATTGTTTCAAACACCATTATTTCCCTATGATGATTTCAGAAATTAAACAAAACGGTTTTGATACTAACAACTGTGTTTACCGCATTACCAATACTTTATGAAACTAGTCCGCTTTTATCACTTCCTATAATACTATGAATATATAGAACCACATCATGCATTATTCATACATCATGATTTATTTTGGATGTATACATTATTTATAGGTAACGCCTCATGTAAAAATAGAGAGTTGGCATTTTGTGAAAGATAATATCCACCTCGTTTTAAGTCATGTCAGTATGAATTTTTGCTTTTTTCACAATCTGATACCTGTCATTGTTCAAGATTCAAGTTTTGAAAAAAAAAACCCTAAAACTATCTACGTTCTGAGTTTTTAACACTGTATGAAATACTAACTTTTACACCCTATATACTGACTTTAGGTCGCTTTTTGTTCGCGATGGGAGACAATTGAATAACTAACACTTTCTGGACGACGTTACTAAATTCTTAGATAACGATGGATGTATTACCGCAGAAATTTCACCCTGCCAGAAAATGTATGTGTAGTGATGATGTCATCTGATTTTCCAAGCAAGATGATAGAATATGATTATACGACAGATGTAGTTTGGCCAAATATTTTCAGTACAAATCAGACTCGCATAACTCATCCTCTGCTCCGTTTTTCAGTTAAAAAAAAACAAAAACGATAGTTACGACATATGGGAACATAAAAATAAACATGCAGTATGGTGATTTTGCATTAAAATGGTGGTATATAGACCTTTGATTGATAACCAGTATTCATACCTAGTAAATACGCATCGTACATATGAAAGTTCTGCAACTCTGTCCTGCAATCAATATATACGAGATTATTGTTGAAAACAAATGATGAACTAGCAAGAAAACTTTAAATGAACATCTTCACGTGTCTGGATCCACGAATAAGTGCATCATATGTACACGAAGTGTAAACGAATTGTTTTCTTTTTGTGGTTTGTTTCGTTTATTTATTGTGTTCTTTCTTTTGACCTTTGTCTTTCCAATTTCCCAGCTGCTTCTTTCATTTGTTTTTTAATCGTATTACAGGTTCGTCAGGAAAATTTTTGAGCATATAAGAAATACTGGTAAAAAGAAATGACTGGATTTATCTGATGATATTGTTTTCCTAATGATAGATCCACCTACCCTCAACTAAGTCCAAAACAATTAGACACGGCAAAATCTTTGGCATCAAGTCATGTTTTATTTACGCGCGCGCGCGCGCGCGCGCGCGCACACACACACACACAACACACACACACACACACACACAAACGCTTGTTTGTATGAAGAAAATGTCAACGTCTAATGTAACCTACTTGTTGTAAAAAGAAGAAAGAATGCGAAGTTTTGTGTGAGCTTTGAACTCGTATCCTTGTATTGAAAGCGCAACTTTTCAGGGTGCTATCTTCTTATCACTGGTCTCGGTTTGTTTGTTTGTTTGTTTGTTTGTTTTCAGCAGTGATTTGTGCGGTCGGAAAAAAAAGAGATTGCATGGCACAAAAAAAAATGAGGTTGTGGCGCCCCGCGGACGACAGTAAAAAGAGAGGAGTGGAAGAAAAGAAGAGAAAAGAAATTTTGATAGAGCTATTGTTGATTCTAAGGGAAAGCACCCTGTACGGAATATCATGACAGCCCCTTGTCGGCCCCTTGATGATGTCCGCGCTGCCAAGAAGATTTTGAGTTCCTTTGGAAAAAAAAAAATAGACAGGAAGAACCGAAAGCATTTTTGTGAAAATGGCAGCTGGGGTCTGTGAACCCAGAGTGATTTGTTTCTATGGGTCAAGTTCAAACGTCTATGTAATAACCCAAGACACCCCCCCCCCCCCCCCCCCCCGCGCCCTCCCCCCAGGAAAAAAAACAAGATGCAAAGCATATAAACGTACTACCAGCGCAGTGACAGACAGGGGATACAATTTCCAGGTCAGTGGTAAAGAAAAAAAAAAAACTCGAACAGTGCGGTGGTTTATTTCCCTTAAGGACTTGAATTCGTTTTTTAATTATCATTTATAGCCGCTTAGTAACGGCTATTCTGGTTAAAATAAAAACATTGGGCATCATCCATGACCCATAATGAACATTATACCTACAAATTTTCAGGAAGATCGGCCAAGAAGTTTTGTCTGGAGCAAGTGGAACACATTTTGACTATGGACGGGACGCACAGACAGACAGACAGGACAGACAGCATTTCTTCGTTTCCCACTGTAAAGTACTTCCTGTCTATAAGGAACTGGGAGTACAAAAAACACAAAAACTGAGGTGTGTGTGGTGGTGAATGTATGAAGTTGGAAACGGTGTTTGATATAAACGTTTTGCGGAATATTGTTGAATTATGTATTAGCCAGAGAAAAGAAAAATAGGTATCAAAATCCCGCGCGTCAAAAGAGTGTGGCGCAGACAGCAAAGAAAGAAACCAATTTCGTTCTTTTCTTTAACCCGGGGCAGAACTTTAGAATGGTATTCTGATTTGTTTTAGTGAAAAGAAAGGCCAGTCAGATGTGGCAGGTTGCGTGCGGAGCGCATGATTGTCTTTGCATGTGAGTGTGTGTATGTCGGAGTCCGTCGTGTGATATGTGTTGCGACGTGTGTGGGTGTGTGTGTGTGTGTGTGTGTGTGTGTGTGTGTGTGTGTTGTGTGTGTGTGTTCCATTCATAGATTACCTCGGTCATTCTGGATTGGGAAGTTAATGTTTCTGCATGTTGTCTGGTATGACGCCCGAGGAACGGGGAAGATTCCAATCTCGAAAGTTCACACTGCCCTTTACTTTTTTCTTTTTCTCGTTTGCCTCGGCCTGAAAAAGAGAAATGAAATTAGTTGCCTTTTGTTTTTAATCTTAATCTTTTGGGTACAGTGTGTTGTGTGTGTATATGTGTGTGTGTGTGTGTGTGTGTGTGTGGTGTGTGTGTGCTGTGTGTGCTGTGTGCGAGTGTTCATGCTGCTCGTGCGTGCAATGACGTGCGTGCACACGCACGCGCAACTCGCGAAAGCAGTCCGCGCGCATAGAACTTGCATGTATATGTGTGGCGCTTAACACTTTTGGTTAAAAGGTTCACTGTGTAACAAGGAATCATAATAATAAGTACTCACTTTATAGATCACTTTCTATATTTGTTAAATCTCTTAATAAAAACAGATAAAAAAGCATGTTCCTGTGTCAGTAAATTATATATTATATATTGGGTTATTTATATAGCAGCTTATGCCCTCGGTCACAGACCCAAGCTCTAAAGCGGCTTTACAATAACGAAACACACTACCTCACTCACTCAACGGACGGTCGACCTAATCCAGGTAGAAAGCCTGGGCCGAAGAGCAGCCCCTACTGGCGCTCATTCAAAGTCGCTTCCCGTACACATTCAAATATTCATCAGTGTCACTCAATTTCATTTATTCTCATTTATTCCTCCAGTTTCTCATATAGGATGCATGCGATGGTTTTTTTTTTTTTTTTTTTTTTTGTTTTTTTTTTTTTTTTGTTATAAATATACGTATCTCTCCATTTCCACCCGGTACACGATGGCACACGATAACAGTAAGTGACAATTTTTTTTCTTGGTCTTTGCATGTAGAAATACCAGACGCTATCATTCACATCTACCATCTATTTTGCCAAGGGCAGGGGGCAGCGGGGAACTCCCTTGCCTCTCTTGTTCGATGAGTTTTTTCAACTGTAGCCGTGGGTTCTCTTTAAGTGGCAGGGGGGCCAGGAAGGAGACACACGAGTCCGTATAGTGCTTACGTCCGACTCTCGTATAGTCCCCTATCCGTTAAAATGAAGGCAGCTGAGAAAGTTTATTCGTTTTTTTGTTGTGTGTGGTTTTTGTTGTTGGTTCGTTTATTTGCCTCTGAAAAAAGCTGAAGCCAGAGCACTAGCCACCAATGAAGTGAAAAAAACGGTGGTTAAAATCAGAAGGTCTTCGTGAATGACTTTGATTGATTTTACTTGACATGTCTACGCACACGTGACAGTTCTGAGTGGATATGTAAAATCCATTTCCCCCCAAAACGTCATATATTTTATTAAAGCGCGCGTACACACACACACACACACACAACACACCACACACACACGCACGCGCGCACCCACGCATACACACACACCGCGGCGCAGCAGCGGCGCGGCGCAAACACACGCGCGCAAGCACGACACGCAAGCACGCACGCACACTGCACGCGCCTCCGCGAAGCGGCATTATCTTTTAGTGTGGTATAATTACTAGTGGTCATAAACCACATTTATGCCAAGATGATGGCAAACACAAGGGGCCAACTGCAAATTAACGTACAACAGGCATTGTTTCCCAACAATGTGTGAAACAACACAGTCATGTGGATGAACCGGGGCGGATGGCGGCAAACCGGTTACTACTCTGCCTGGGTTGAACAGATAATCGTTCTACTGATCTGCCCAAAAAAGAACGGCTAAACCTTGTTGGTTAAATCAACCTTGCATGGAACGTGTGTATAATTGTGGTGAACCGACGTTTACGAGAGTCACCCTGGATTAACACAAAGTGGAACTTCAGTTGGTCCAGAAATACAACGAGTCTCTTCCGACTAGCTAGTGATATTGACTGAGGGAAGATAAAAACAGTAATTCTCAGGCAATCCATCTGAGTGCGTCAGTCTGTTTCATCCGTTGTTCTTTATGTATATATAGGCACAGTATTCTCACAGGCAATCTCCATCTGATCCAGTGTGCGGGTCAGTCTGTTCAGCGTTTCTTATGTATATATAACACAGTATTCTAACAGGCAATCCATCTGACGTGGCGTCAGTCTGTCATCGTGTTCTGATGTATATATAACACAGAGTCTTCTACACGGCAATCCACTCTGATCTGAGTGCCCGTCAGGTCTGTTCATCGTTTCTTATGTATATATAACACAGTTATTTCTGGCAGGCAATTCTATCTGCGTGCGCTCAGTCTGTTCATCATTTTCTTATGTATAGATAACCACAGGATTCTACAGGCAATCCATCTGAGGTGCGTCAGTCTGTTATCATTTTCTTTATGTAATATGAATTGTAACACGGAAGAAAATGTCTCTGGTCTGATGTCTTGCTCAGCCTTCGGACCGCTCTTCTTATGTGATATGGGCATTGTACTGACACGCCAATTGCCCTACTCCCACCCCGCACTCTTTGTGTATGTTTGACATGTAGCACGAGCAGTTTTGCGACTCTCAACGCCGCAAACTGTCGATGTTGACATTAGAAGCACAGTATATTTTCCCTCTGACTCAAATGGATTGTTGTTCAGAAGGAATATATATTTTCCCGCAGTCGGATGTGTTCAGAAAACAAGTATGTTTCCCGTAGTCGATGTGTTCAGAAAATAAGTATGATTTCCCGTAGTCGACGAGTTTCAAAGCAAATATATTTTCCCGTAGTCGATGTGTTCAGAGAGAAACACATATATTTCCCTTAGGTCGATGTGATCAGAAGCCAAGTACATTTTTCCGAAGATGCGTCGATGTATAAAAGTCAGAAGTCAAGCTATATTGTACCTTATTCAATGCTGTTCTAGAGAAGTGTATTTCCCTTAGTCGTAGTCATGTGTTCAGAACGCATCGGTAATATTTTCCCTAAGTTCAATGTGTTCAGAAGCAAATATATTTCCTTAGTCGATATGTTCAGACGCAAGTGTACTTTCCCTTAGGCGATGTGTTCATAAGCGCAAGTATATTCCCTTACACACGCCAACCCACGGCGGTCCTGAACATATCTGTTGGTGTGCCGTAAAAATCTGAGTGTCCTCGCCCTCCCCCCAGCCCCCTCGCCAATCCCCACCCATCCACTTCTATCCTCCGGTTCGCGTCAGTCTTTAGTGTCCCCTACTGCAAGTTCAAGGGGAACAGTTGTTGGATGGATGTGGTGAAGCCCACTTCAGAGGGAAAACTTTCATCACGGTAGCTCCATGACTTTGCGCTTACTGTCGGTCCACAGGAAGCCTAAACGTGAAAATTCGTTGAACATCCCCCCATTGCTTGCCTCCTCCACTTTCTCCGGAGGTTTTGTGTCGATCAGAAAATTTGCGAGCACCACCGAAGAGACGCAGCACAGGCACAGGCGGTCGCGTCGCTTTGCAAAGGGTTGTGTCGTGGACGACCATACACCGACTGCTTCCTGTGCGCGGCTGGCGCCAAAGACAGCTACAGAAAGAATATAGGTGTAGGTGTGTAAACTGTAACTGAAATGAGCAGCACGAGAATAGGGCCTAACGCATCGTTTATTGAGGGTATGGGGAAACGAGAACTACTAAACAAACAAACAAATAACAACAAAAGGATGACAACACACACATGCATAGACGGTTATCTAACCCTGAGAAAACAACAACCAGTTCGCCATTATTGATCATATGGTTAACTAAACTTACGCTGTTCTCTCCACTACCCGCGTGTGTTTGGCGCATGTCTTGTGTCCTTTGCCCCCCTTCTTTTTCTTTTCTTTCAAATCTCTTTTTTCTCTTCATCCATCCCATGAGACCTTTCTTTTTGCTCTCTCCGCCTTGTCAGTTTTTCGGTGTCTTTTGTCGAACCCGCGTCACTCTTTCTTCCGAGTCCGTAGCCCTCTGAAGCGAGAAACATTTCAAGGTCAGGAATGAATTCTAAATGTAATTAACAGCGAACCGCCAAGAAAAAACGTAGACCAACGAATCACAAGACGAAACACGACGCGTTTCGACCTCTTAGATCTTCTTCAGGCAAGATGCAAAAATACTCAGGACAACGAAAATGAACGAGCAATCACTTACCTTCGTTCACTTCAGCGCAAGATGGGCGTTGAATCATTACATTCAACACTTACATTATAAAGTTTGTTTTTAGATTTCCGCCAGCAGTCACCTCACTTCGGAGTTAGGAATGAAGTCAACGGGGTGGGTTACAGTCTCGAAAGCCATCTTCAGACTCGTACCTTAATCTTTTACAGACCGATCAACAGGTATAAAAGTTAAAGCGGTGGTGGTATATGAAATGTTGTTAGATTTAGAAAACATATAGATGGACAGAAACTCATGAGCAAAATATATACTACACATCACAAATGGTTAATTACCCTATTTACTGACTACCAAAACAGCTACACAACAACAATGATAATAAGGTAAAAACACCAATTTGCTTTTATAAAAGACAATGTATGCGCCGTAAACTCTTCGGTGATGCAGTGATGGAATTCTGTCATCAATACATCAACTACTCAAAAATGTCACCTGCATGCCTAACATCTTTCTTTCTTTCTGCGTACGCAGGCTGATATTTCCAGCGGACACCCGCCGTATAGACAGGCAGTGGAGTTTGTGTGTATACCCGTTTTTGATCCAGCCATTTAAAAGGCAGCATATCCACTCCATACTAGGGGAGGGCGGCAGGCTATGTGTAAATGTGGTCATCCATACCAACGCGGAACATAACTGGCCTCTTTCGTCTTCGGAGGTGCGAGCTAAAGTGGTGATACGATGTCATGTGTACCCATGCCGCCGGACGAAACCATCTTCTCCGTCGAGAAACGTTGGTGCCCCTCCGACGTGATCTGAGAACCATGCTTACCCCCCGTCCCACTATCACTATAAGTTCACCAAATCCTTTCCATATCTATCAAAGAAAATATTCCCCATGAAACTAGGCCCGAAAGGAACTAACTAATATTTTCTTTGTACCACACTTTTGAAACAGTTTTCGCATCGCAAAATTTATTGGTCCATCCTGAAATGGAGCCGGTCAATGACAATCTGAAACCAAGCATAACGCTCAATTCGGTTCCGATACCAAGAAAATGCCCCCGTGTGAAGAGACGTTCGCAGCAATAAGAAATGCACATAACAATGCACAGTGGTCGGATCCGCAGACGATGTGGCATTATGACTAACTGGAGGTGCAACTGTGCGGGGACATCCCAGCGTTCAGAGCCGACTGTGGAAATGTGTTGGTAGCTTGTTTGAAACAGTAGTCACTGACGCTGCCCTTGACGCCATCAATGACTTGCCTGTGATGGAAGAACTGGACCAGGTGCCCACGCTTGAGGAACTCGGCAAAGCCATCGACATGCTCCCCAGTGGAAAAGCACCAGGAAGTGACGGCATTCCACCTGAAGTGATCAAGGGTGGGAAGTCAGCGCTGCTGCAGCCCCTGTACGACCTGCTTTGTCTGTGCTGGAGGGAAGGTGCAGTCCCCCAAGACATGCGTGATGCCTCCATTGTGACTCTCTATAAGAACAAAGGCGACCCCAGCGACTGCAACAACTACAGAAGGATATCCCTCCTGAGCATAGTCGGGAAAGTATTCGCTCGCATTCTCCTCGCAGGCTCCAGACACTGGCTGCTCGAGTGCACCCAGAGTCCCAGTGCGGCTTCAGGGCAGGCAGGTCAACACTGGCATGATTTTCTCAGTGTGCCAGCTTCAGGAGAAGTGCAGAGAGAAGGGGCTGCCATTGATTATATCTGGCATTCATCGATCTAACGAAGGCTTCGAACTTGTCAGCAGAAAAGGCCTCTTCCGTCTCCTGGAGAAGATCAGCTGTCCTCATCAGCTGCGCAGCATGGTGGTTCCTTCCACGAGGACATGAAGAGCACAGTTATGTACGACGGGTCTTGCTCAGAACCCTTCTCCATCACAAGCGGAGTAAAACAGGGCTGTGTGCTCGCGCGCCGACACTTTTCGGCATCTTTTTCTCCATGCTTCTGAAGTACGCCTTCAGCTCCTCGCAAGATGGAATCTACCTGCACACACGCTCTGATGGAAAGCTGTTCAACCTCGCCCGCTTGAGAGCCAAAACCAAGGTCCCCCAGATCCTCACCAGAGAGATGCTCTTTGCTGACGATGCAGCGCTTGCCTCACACACTGAAGAGGCCCTGCAGAGACTCATGGACAGGTTCGCTGATGCATGCAAAGAATTTGGACTCACGATCAGTCTGAAGAAGACCAACGTCAGCGCACAGGATGCAAGCCACGCACCCTCTATCAGCATCAACGACTACACCCTGGAAGTGACAGAGGACTTCACGTACCTTGGGTCGACCATCTCTACCAGCCTGTCACTTGACATAGAGATCAACCGGCGGATAGGAAAAGCCGCAGCAACCTTGGCCAAGCTGTCCAAAAGGGTGTGGGACAACAAGAAGCTCACAGAGAATACCAAGATGCGTGTCTATCAGGCCTGCGTCCTCAGCACTCTCCTGTACGGCAGCGAGACATGGACCACCTACGCGAGGCAGGACCGCCGTCTGAACACCTTCCACATGCGCTGCCTCAAACGCATTCTGGGCATCACCTGGCAGGACCGAGTACCGCACAGCGACATCCTGGCCAGGGCTGGAATCCCAAGCATGTTCGCCATGCTGAGTCAGAGACGTCTACGCTGGCTCGGGCACGTAAGGCGCATGGAAGATGGGCGTATTCCCAAGGACCTACTCTACGGCCAACTTGCCACTGGTACCAGACGCACAGGACGCCCCA
>JADBJO010023125.1:0-5000 GCA_016801955.1 Conus betulinus
TAACCAGACTGTGTTGACAGGGCGCTAGCATCACAAGGCCAAACCCATCGGCCTTCACCCCCACATCAGCTGGAGAATGACGGTAGTGTGTGTGGTTACTTATCCCCCACAAAACAGCCAGTCAGGTGGTCCACACCCCACATTGAACCCATCATCATTCCCCAATGCCTCTTATCCCCTTCCCATCTCGGGACAAATGATCCCTTATTTCCCATATCCCAGATATCTAGACCCCATACCCTTACCATACCCTGATCACCGTGGAAGACAAAATTTCCAGAGACAGTTTCCGGTGTCGGATGCTGTCAGTGTCATGAATATGATGCCGGGCTCCATGTATAGTATTCCAAGTTGGCCCGCCACTAACAATCCTGTAAACCAGTGTGCCAAGCAACTAATGTCTTTGGCATCACAGCTGGCGTACCAACTGGACATCAGTGATCTTCACCAGCTCTGCGACCATCACCTCCACAATGTATGGTCTTTCCATACATATGCTGGTGATACGAGACGCACAAGGACTGCAGTGGTTTTGTTGTGCATGAACATTTAAACATTTGTCTACTTAAAAAAAAAAAAAAAATTCCTCTTGGTTATGTACCCAAAAGTGTGCTGAAGACTTTGTTTATGCTTATTTTTCTTCTTCTTAGATGTGAGGTTACCATATTTAAAGATTACTCCTTTCTTGTATGACAGGCGTTCTCGGAAAACTCGGATAGGGACAGTTCGCATACTCGTGTGAAATATATATTTGTATCATTTTTTTTTTCGCGCCGAGATTGCCCCGGAGTGAATGTTCAGGTTGCTTCTCTTACTTTCAGTCTTGTGTTCAACTCAGCTGGATAGAATTGGTATTTCTCACTTTGTTTCCGGTTGTTTTCCGCTTTCATCTTGCGTATCATTTGTATTGAGTGTCACATTTTTGTATGTGTTAATTTCCTCTTAATTATCATCTGTAATTGTATTGTTTTTGTCATGAACAATAATGGTAGCACATCAAAGTGGCTCCGTAACGCTGGGTTCAAAATAGGTTATCTCAAATGTATGTCAGATGTGCCTTCCATTCTATCGAATTCAAATGACTGTTTTCATGTCTTTGGTTTTTCTGAATCACGATTATCTAGTACGATTTCTGACAATATATTATCGATCCCAGGATACAGCCTTCTTAGACGAGATGCCACAGGAAAAACTAGAAACGGGTATGGTGGCTTATATTCACCAATCCGTCAAGTATAGACGGCTAAACTTATTTGATAAATACAAAATTGAATGCTTATGGCTAGAGATTCACTTGAAAGGCACAAAGTCAATCCTGGTAGGTTTCTTATACAAAAACCCAGAAGAAAGAGTCGAGTGGTTTCGATCGTTTTGCATTAATGCTCGAAGATGTATTGAGTCATTCTACGGAAATAATCTTGCTTGGAGATTTTAACATCGATTTATTCAAATCACATAATAAATGGAAACAAAACTTATGAAATGTGCAATTTAACTCAATTAATAAATTCACCTACACGGATAACATTACAGACAAAAACGTTAATTGACCACATTTATGTTACTAACTCTAACAACGTAGTAGAAACTGCTGTACCTGTCTATGGTCTTAGTGATCATTTTCCAGTGTGTTTTTAACATGGTCAAAGAAAGGAGTTAAAATACCCAGATGCACTCATAAGTGTATATCGTTTCGCAGCTATAAAAACTTCCACACTGAAGAATTTCTGGCTGATTTATGTATGGCTGATTTTTCTTGTGTTTTTTCAGTACAATCATCCTGATGATGCACTTGCTGCTTGGTACAAGATTTTTGTTCCTATTTCAATAAACATGTTTTGCTTCGGACTAAACGTGTTAAATTAACCGAAAAAACACCGTGGTTAACAAAAGAAATAGATGCTGAAATTAGAATTCGTGACAATTTATTACAAACAACAGGGAAAGACAAGAAATTTAGGCAACAACGAAACAAAGTCACTGAGATGAAAAGAGCCGCACGGAAGAGGTTTTTTAGTGATTTAATTTCATCCAAAAAAGATTCAAAATCTATTTGGACAGCTATAAATCAGTTGTCCGGGAAAAACAGCACCGCCATCTGCTTTTATATGTGTCAATTTATCTGTTGAATATCTGAATAGACATTTTACTACCGTGGCAGAGAGAACAATTAAGATAAACAACAACACACAGGCTAATAATTTAAATCCACTGAAATGTTTCTGTGAGTCAAAAAAATATCCTTGACAAACTCCATTTTCCATACATAGGCGTCCATGAAGTGCACCAGGAGTTAAGTATATTAAAACCATCGAGTTCCCGTGGCTTGGATGGGCTAGACAGTAAAATTTTGAAGATATCAGCGCCCATTATCTCTGAATGTGTTACATATATTTATAACTTATGTATTGATAAATGTTACTATCCACAAGCCTTCAAAGATGCTAAAGTTTTGCCTGTTCTTAAGTCTGGTGACCCATCTGACCCCTCTAATTATAGACCATATCTATCCTATCTGCTCTGTCTAAACCTTTCGAAAAATATATCAAACACAATCTACAGTCCCATTTTACAAAGTATGACTTATTTCACCCTACTCAGAATGGATTTAGAAGGAATCATTCGTGCCATACCATGCTGACCAATCTTATTGAGAAGTGGCATTTAAACATAAAACAGTGATTTATTTACTGGTGCAATTTTTGTTGATTTTGCGAAAGCTTTTCGACACCATTGATCACAGTATATCTCTCTAAAAAAAAATTAACTATGTACGGTTTGAATGATAATTCCGTAAAACTCATAGCATCTTTCCTTCATAACAGAAGACAAGCAGTCTTTCAAGATTCCACTTTATCTTCTGTTGCTTCGAACAAAATATGGAGTTCCCCAGGGATCGGTTCTGGGTCCTATATTATTTTCAATTTATATAAATGACCTTCCACTTCATTTGATATCCTCTTGCGAACTTTTTGCAGATGACACTACCATTTACAATGAAAATAAAAGCTCTGATGCAGTATGCGCCTCCTTACAAAAATGATATACTAAGGCTTGTTTCCTGGACGGAAGAAAATCATATGGCAATTCATCCTCATAAATCGAAATTCATGTTAGTTACAACAAGACAGAAACGACAGAACATTAAGAATAAATTGCCAGAGTTAAAAGTTAGAGATAAAGCATTAGAAGAAGTAAGTTTTTACAAATTATTAGGACTTACTATAGACAATAACCTATCCTGGTCCGAACATATTTCTATGCTTTGCAAAAGGCTTTCCAAGAAAACATTCCAATTAAATAGAGTAAAACATTTTCTTGATCAGCATACCAGGAAGCTATTTTTTCGTGCATACATCCAGCCAGATATTGATTATGCATCAACATGTTGGGATCAGGCCAGTCAAAATTGCTTAAAACCTCTTGACAGTTTATACAGACGCTCTCTCAAGCTAATTCTTCTTAAATCCTCTTCTCTTGTCCCTGTAGATTATAAACAATTAGATATTCTCCCCTTCAGTCTTAAATGTCGTTACAACAAAGCTGTTTTCATTTTAAAATTGTGAACAATTTAACGCCTGCTTATCTCAACAACAAATTTCCCATTAATAATGTTCGTAACAAACGTAACATCCGCATACCTCTCCCAAGAACTAATCTTTTTATGTCTTCTCTCATTTATTCCGGAAGGTAATTATGGAATGATATACATGATCACATTAAATGCAAGTCAAGCGTTTTGTCATTTAGGAAGGCATACCACGCACATTTGATAGAAAAGTGTTAAGGCTAAACATATTGAGTAACATAATCTACAACAACTTCAACTTGATGGGTCCTTCTTATGCATGTTCATGTGATTTGAATTGATGATGTACTGTAAGCGTTTTGTGGTATACGATGGTGTTTGTGTGGAGGAGGCGAGCATTTTGAAGTGATTATGTATGTGGAAATGCTTGTGTGTGTGTGTGTGTGTGTGTGTGTGTGTGTGTGTGTGTGTGTGTGCGTGCGTGCGTGTGCGTGCGTGCGTGCGTGCGTGTGTGTGTGTGTGTGTGTGTGTGTGTGTGTGTGCGCGCGCGCGCGCGCGTTTTGCGCTGTGTCTATGTGTGTATATGTGTGTTTGTGTGTGTTTTTTTGCGCGGTTCACGTGCGCGTATGTGTGTGGTGATTTTCACGTGTACGTAAGTGTGTGTGTGTGTGTGTGTGTGTGTGTGTGTGTGTGTGTGTGTGTGTGTGTGTGTGTGTGTGTGTGTGTGTGTGTGTGTGTGTGTGTGTGTTTGAGCCCGTGCGCTTGCGCACATGCTTCTTTTCGTTTCTTTTCCGAATGTACATTACTCCTTAATTTGTGACCTAGCCTTGTTAATTAGGTAATATCATATAGTAATCGTGTTTCGTCGTTATAAGCTTGTTCATTGTTTCCTTTTCGTGTATCATCTATACGTTCATTTGGATATTGTTAGTTTTTCGGCCACGTGGCCTTTTTCAAGAGAAAAAAAAAAAACAAAAACAATACAACTACGTGATGTCCATCTTTGGCAACTGATCAGAAAAGAGATAGACCAGTTGCCAAAGATGGACATCACGTAGTTGTATTGTTTTTGTTTTTTGTTTTCTCTTGAAAAAGGCCACGTGGCCGAAAATTAGAAGAGTGGCATTGTGATTTTCTCCCTCCCTTCCCCCTTCCCCCCTCTCTCTCTGCGTGTCAGTATGTCTGTATGTCTATCTGTCTCTGTCTGTTTCTATCTCTTCTCCTCTCTTTCTCTGCCCCTGTCTGTTCACCTTCTGTCTCTATTGCTCAGTGCCCTTCTGCCTATCTCTGTCTGCCTGTCTGTGTGCTCCCCTCATTTCATCCCTCCCCCCTCTCTCTCTTTCTCTCTGTGTGTGTCAGCCAGGCAGTCTGACTGTCTACCTGCCTGTCTGCTTGTCTCTCTGTCTGTCTGTATGTCTCTCTCTCTCTCTCTCTCTCTCTCTCTCTCTCTCTCTCTCTCTCTCTCTCTCTC